>VXBP01000804.1:1236759-1380050 GCA_013400115.1 Rhinopomastus cyanomelas | reverse complement strand
TTCCGGGGGGTGCGCAGCCAACGTGTCCCGCTGTCCGGTTCCGCCATGGGCCCGGCCCGCCGAAGGGCCGCGCTCCGCCTGCGCGGCAGCGGGTGAGCAAAACGGCCCTGGGCCGGGGCGGGAGGGGGTTTGTACTGGGAAGGGGGGTGCCGGGGGTCCCCGCGGCCGCTGACCCCACACTCCTGCCGCTACCCCGCAGGATCTCCGTGTTCCCGCTCTTCTTCCTGGCGCTGCTGCTGGGCTTCGCCTCGCTGCTCTGGCTCCAGCTCAGCTGCTCGGGCGAGGGGCCGGTGCCCGGCGAGGGGCAGAGCCGGGGGGTTCCCCGCCAGTCCTGCCCGCCCCAGGCCCTCCCCGCTCCCCTGCCGGTGGAGGACGAGCCGTCCTGGGGTCCCCATCGCCTGGCCCTGCTTGTCCCCTTCCGGGAGCGCTTCGAGGAGCTGCTTGCCTTCGTGCCCTACATGCACCGCTTCCTGAGCAAGAAGAGGATCCGCCATCACATCATCATCCTCAACCAGGTGGATCACTTCAGGTAGCATCTGCCCTCACCGCAGCAAAGCCCCATAGAAAAAAGAAAACGTGTATGTGGATTCCTTCTCCAGAGCCTTGTCTTTGCTCAGAGGGTCTCCTGCTTGCCCCTGACAGCATAGAGAAACAAAGGACCAGGACAGCAGGGAGTCAGGGCTGGGGCTTGATGTTATTTCCCAAATTTACTCAGTCTGGAGCTTAGTGAAAGACAAAGTTGTATGTTTGCTTCTCTCTTGCTAAGCAAGAATGAAATTACTCACGCCAGGATGTTTCATCTGTCTCCCTAGTGTAATGGGTCTATAGCAGCAAACATCTGGGAATATTCATTTTCAAAGAAATACTGGGGGCTGTGTGGAAATGGTGTTGTTCACCCTTTGCTCACTGTCCAGTACTTGCCTGCAGCCCCCAGTGCCTTGGAACCGCTGCTGTAGCCCCTTGGGGTCTGCAGTGTCTGAACCCCTACACGTTGCTGCTGGCTCAGCGTGTGCTGCCTATGCAGGGAGAAGTAGAAGTGCAGTTTCAAGATGGGCAGCTCTGACACCTGGCATTGTGACAGCAGGGAGCACTGAGTTTTTCCCCATTTGGGGGCCAGTCAAACATCTAATGTTGAGGAGGGGGACGTGAAGGGGTGATAGCTGTTGTGTGTGGCACTGAGAGTTCCTGGTCCCATGACAGGTTTAACAGGGCATCTCTGATCAACGTGGGCTTCCTGGAGAGTGGCAATGACACAGACTACATCGCAATGCATGATGTCGATCTCCTGCCCCTCAACGAGCAGCTGGACTATAGCTTTCCAGAGGCAGGACCCTTTCATGTCGCATCCCCAGAACTGCACCCACTCTACCACTATAAGACCTATGTTGGTGGGATCCTGCTGCTCACCAAGGAGCACTATGAGATGGTGAGTGTGTTTGTGAGATGTCCCAGCAGGGGCTACGCCATAGTCTTGGCGTAGCTTGGGAAAGTCTTGCTTCATGCTTGGGAAAGGAGTCAGAATGATTTGGGGATTGAGCCTCCAGTGTGAACTGGTGGGGAGAAGGAAGGCTGTTCTGGGGTTTAGGGTTTGTCATGCTGCTATCTGCTCTACTTCTGCTGGGCTGGACCTTAGCCAGTACAGTGTCTGTCTCATTCCAGTGCAATGGCATGTCCAACCGCTTCTGGGGCTGGGGACGGGAGGATGATGAATTTTATCGACGTATCAAAGGAGCTGGTCTCCAGGTAAGGGGTGATCTATGGTTTCCTAGGTTGAAATGACTCTTCTTATTGTCTCTCCTCATACCTGGTCCCTGGCTGTAGCCACTCAGGTCAGGACCCGGGGAAGGCAGCCTCCCTTCTCCACTCCAGTAGCAGGCACAGCAGGTTTTCCAGCAGCTTTGCTCTCCTTCCAGGTTCGTCGCCCCTCTGGAATCACGACTGGATACGAGACTTTCCAGCACTTGCATGACCCAGCGTGGAGGAAAAGAGACCAGAAGCGCATTGCTGCACAGAAACAGGTGAGACCTCAGCATGGTTGGGGCAACAACAGGAGATCTGGGTTGTGATCATCATAGCTCCTTGCTCATGTTCTTCCTTGACAGCAATGCGCTCCCTCCCTAGGGTTTCACCCTCCACTGGAAGCCAGCATGGACTTAATGGTCTTTCTCTTTCTCAGGAACAGTTCAAGGTGGATCGGGAGGGAGGTCTGAACAACGTGAGGTACCAAATTGAGTCACGAACAGCTCTGAGCGTGGCAGGAGCCCCTTGCACCATCCTTAATGTCTTGCTGGACTGTGATACAAGCGAGACCCCGTGGTGCGTGTTTGGCTGAGTCCACCTCCCGTGTGCCAGTTGTGTGCACTGTGCTTGTGCCAAGACACTGGAGATGAAGCCAAGCTGCTGGGAGCAGGAGTTTCGTAGCAGACAAGGGTAGTGCTGGCGAGATGCAGAGGAACAGAAAAGGGTGAGAACCGGACTTTGCTGGGACCAAAAGAAGAGGCTGAAATCAAGACTTGGTGGTGTCACTGCGGATGCTGGTGCTGTCTCCCAGGACAGTTTCAGGAGACAGTTTTCCTGCACTGGACATGGCTGAGCTGCCCCACAGCTCAGAGGACAATAAAGAACTATCAGGGCAGCTGTGAGTTGGAAATGATCTGGGCTGTGCCATGTTGCTCCTTTTCCCTGTTCCCTTCACCTTGCTGGCTTCAATGTACCTGTTTCCAGCTTGGCCCTGGCTGTGCTTTGCCTGGACAGGTCATCTGGTCTGATTTGGAGGCAAGCTGGTCTGAGACAGGCTCTGAGTGAGATGGTGCCTCTGTTTCATCTGCCAGGTAACGCCAGGGCTGGGCTGTGGTAACGTCATTGCAGTAAGTGGTTGTGGTTGAGGCCCAGCATCCACAGCTCTGCGGGATGTCAGCAGTTGAGGTATCCTGGTCTTTCCTCTGTGGTGTAAGGAGATTTCTGGCTTAGCAGGGCCTGTGAGGGCTCTGCTGTGAATCGAGCCCCACACAGTGGATGTGGCTTGCCCTGGTCATTGAACAGTTTGGGGAATGTGCCTAGGCAAAAGGCTGTGTCAGCATTGGGATGCTGGTGAGCAGGAGGTGATTTGGCAAGTGCACTCTGTGAAACCTAGGTCCAAATGGGAGCCAAATCTGTGCCTGTCAGATCGAGGTGGGGGCCTGTGGCAGGCAACAAAAATGTTGGTGCTATGTGTTGGAAGAGGCTACCAGCTCTCAAAGGAGACCCCTGCCAGCACTGAGTCTGGCCACCAGGTTGAACTGATGGGTGAAACAGTGCTCTGGTGCTCCAGGGTAGAGTGTGCTTGGATTGACTCTCATATGGTGCCATGTGTGGGACTGCACCATGCTGGCTCTGGGGTTTGGGTGCTGCTGCCTCCTCAAGCTGGGCAGACCCAGCCGAGCATCCGGTACCCTTCTGTTCAGCCCATCATCAGTGCTGGCACCAGGCCCTCCACAATTCCTGGCCCCCTTCTATTCTTGTCCTCTGTTTAGCACTTTGCTGAGTGCCTGCAGATGTCCCCAGACAGGACTGTTGCCATCCCGGAAAGCTGAGTGGCCCCAGAGACACAGCACCTCCGGAGAGGAGCATTGAGATCAGGGAGGCAAAAGCACTGGAGCCAAGCATGAGGGTCATGTACAGTGTAGGCTCAGTGGGATGGGGTATCTGGAGGGATCTGGTGTCGTCTGTTCTCCATTGTGCTCTGGAGCTGCACAAGGAGCCTGGAGCCCTGCAGGCTGGGGTTGTGAAGGACACTGGCTCATAAGGAAGGGGTCAAGGTAGTGGTGCAGGGTGGTGAAGATCAGGCCATGATGCTTTGTATCATCCAAAGCACAAGCAGGCCCAGCATGTCTTCCCCAGCTCAAGGCCTCTTCTTGCCCTAGGGCTGTGTGAGGACATGCTGCCCTAAATGCTCCCGATGGCTTCTACATTTTGGCTGCTCCAAACCAGTGCTGGTATCTGCACAAAGACTGCAGGTGGGCTTGGACACACAGTGTATTGCTCCAGAGGAGTCCTCAGGACTTTCATGCCTCTCACTGCAGTCAGCTGGAGGGCGATGCCAGCCCAGCAGCCTCACTCCTGTTTCTCCATCGTGCAATTTTGGGATTGGCCACCTGTATGCCAACTGCAGCCAGGGCTAGTGGAGGCAGATCAAAGTATTTCCCTGTGCTGTTCAAAATAGATGACACAGTTTTGGGGAGCTTTAATGAAGATGTAGATGTGCAGAAACAGAGCATATGTGAACCTTGCATTTCACTTGACTCTAAAGGCTCCTCTCCCGCTGCCTGGTAGTTATTTCTCAGCTCCGCTTGCAGCCCCCTCATCCTCTGGTTGCTTTTGTGGAAGAGGCACCGTGCTGGAGACCTGGGTTCCTTTTATAGCCCTGAATGTGACTCGGAGGTCGCTCAGCTCCATTCCACTCCCCACGCACTTGGTTATTACCCATGGCCCAGCGGGAGGGGATGACATTTCTCTCTGTTGCCTTTTTGCAGATGGGTAACACCCTGCCTGCTGTCCCGGGAGTCCTGCAGAGCCAAGTCAGAGACCTCCTGGTGTTCCCACGCTAGCAGCAACCCTGAGGAGGGGGTCAGGATGCTTAGAGTCACATAGAGCTTGTGGAGTCCTAGCTCTGCCTCTCTGCAGTCCAAATTGCTGTCAGCAAGGTTGTGTGGGGGATGCTGTCGGCACAGCAATCATCTGGCTTGTACTGCCAGTTGTTTTAAACCAAGTGTTTCCTGCAGCAGTTTGCTAGTGGCCAAATTAAATTGCCGTGGATTTATGAGATGGGTGGGGGGGGACTAGGGGGATGAAGTGAATGCAGAGAATGGGTTGGGGAAAAGGCAACAGAAGGCAGGAGCATTTCTTTCCAGGGAATGGGGCACTGGAATGTCCGGGGCAGGTCTTGAGTCCCAAGGAGACAGATGTGCTTGAGGGATTGCAGCTCACTGGATTGAGATGTGGCAGCAGGAAGTGGAGCAGACGGGAAGAGGGGCGTGGCTGTGACCAGCTCTTGTTGAAGTCTGCCCAGCATCACTGCAACCTGTCTGGACTAAGGCCCAGCACGGTGCTTGCTGCTGTGGGCACATGCCTGCCCCCAGGGGCTGCCTGGGGTGCCCCATTCGTGGCTGAGCTCCAGGCAGAAGGCTAGGGCATTGCCAGCATGTTCCTGATGCCAGCAGGATGGGAATGGCACCGTTGCAAATGCCCCTCCTGTTCAGCGGTCAAAGGTGCTCCCACTCCAGTGTGTGGCTGGGTGGTGAAAAGGAGCTGTGGGGAACAGGGAGGCTGGGGTCTGGGGAAGTAGGTGCATGGCTTGGCACCTCATCGAAGATAATGAGACCAAGGAGTGGGGACAGTGTATGTGTGTGTGGGTGAGCGCTGGCACTACAGCTTGAGGACTCTGGTGCGTGGTGAGGGGAGCTGGCAGCGAGCAGGGCCCTGGAGCATCAGCAGGCTGGGTGCGCGTGTCCCCAGACCCCAAATGGTGACGGTGACAGTTGCGATCCTCACCCAGGGATGGACAGGCACCGAGCAAGGGCTGCAGTGTGGACGGAGCAGGGCTGCCGCTGGTGTCCTGTTCTCTGAGGAGACTAAGACACCAGGCTGGGATCCCTGCTCCTGTGCCTGGCGAGCTGCAGGGGTGCTGAGTGCCACAACCAGCTCTTCGCCCGGACGTGGCGGGGCTGATTAAGAGGGATGAAGGACGCCGCGTCAATCTGGTGCCAGGTCAGGTGCCGGGGCGGGGGCAGCCCCATGCCGGGGTCCGTAGGTGGCGGTGCTGCTGCTGTGGTACACGGTGCTGTCCTGCAAGAGGAGGATGCAGAGAGGGTCCCATGGAGGATACCCCCTCTCGCCTCTGCAGGGACTTGGTGCTGCCGAAGAGGCTGAGCGAAATGGTCCACCGCCACGGTGTGCAGCCGCGGATGCGGGAAGTCTCCCCGAGCAGAAGTGCTTTGCGCAAGAGCCTTTGGGCGCATCCCGCAGCCAGCCCGCTCCGGGCACCGCCCTGCCCTGCACCCCCGGACCGCCCCGCACTTCCTCCTCCTCCTCCTCTTCCCGCCCCTCCGAGCCGCCGCCGCCCGCCTCCGCGTCGCGATTTGCCGGTGTCGGCTCCTCCCGCTGCCCGCGCGGTCGCGGCCGAGGGGCGCGTTCAAACACGGCGAGGGAAGGAGCGGCGAGAGGAGCCGGCCGGGATCCAGCGCCGCCGGCATGGTGAGTACGGGCCCGGAGCGTCTCCAGGGACGTTCCGGGGCTTCCTGCGGGACTCCCTGCGACCCACTCTCCGGCCAGACCCCCCGCGCGTCCCGGGCACTCCTGCTGCGTCTCTCCGTTCCCGTCCTGGGAAGCCCCGATGCGCTCCCCCGGGGAGCCTTGATTTCCCCGCCCCGCCTCCCCCGATGTGCGTTCCGGTGCCCCCCGCACTGCCCCGGAGCTCCGCGGCGCTCGGTGCTTTGTCCCCCGGCTGCAGCGCGCTCGGCCTCGGGGACCGACCTCCCTCCTCCGCTTTTTCCGAGCCGGAATTTCCGGCCGGGCTCGGTGGGGGATGCGGGGAGGCGTGGGGTTGGGGAGTGAACTCGAGAGCGCGCCTCTCCGCATCGCTCCCCGCATTCCTGCCTGCGGGTCACTGCCGTCGAAGCTGGTGAAGGATTCGTGTCTTGGACGGGGTCACGGCCGGGGCTGGCGCTGAGTCTCATCCGCCGCCCTGGGAAGGTGCTGGGCTGGCCGGACCGGTGTTTTGCCGCCCTGGAGGGGTAACACCCCCCCCCCCGCCGCGGGCAGGGAACCTCTGGGCTCCGCCGGCGCTTCCCAAAGCTCCCACAGCCTGACCTATTTCCTCGGCCACGAGGAGCCCCGGTGCTAGGGACTGGGTGCTGCGACCTTCTCCCTGTGGGGACACTTGTGTCCTCCATCCTCCTGCACAGCCGGTGCCACCCCGGAGCCTCGCGGAGGGTCTGTCCCCACAGCCTGCCCCTGACAGCAGAGTGCTGTTGGCCGGAGCAGGAGCAGGTGCTGGGCTCGGGGAGGAGGTGACAGCTCAGGGCAGGAGCTGTCAGACAGGTTTGTGCGTGGCAGCAATTAAAATCGGGCGTTTGTTTACCCGCTGGTTGGTCCTGAGAACCGGGGCAGTTTCCTGGGTGTAACCAGGCCTGCAGGCCTTCGGCGATGCTAGGAGCCACTGTGGGGGCTCGGGCTTGCCCCATCACCCACAAAGAGCTGCAGTGGCCATTGTCCCCCTCTCAGGAGCCAGAGTCGAGGCTGAAGATGTCATCTAGTCCTTCCTCCCCTGGCCACCTGCGCCGGAAGCAGCATTGTCCTGGCCACATCCTGCCCCTTCCTGCGGGGTCTGGACACGGGGTCCCCTGCACGCACATAGCAGCCAGGCTGTGGTTGCCTCATCCCTGCCCGGTGTTGGGGTGGGAGCAGCTGCAGATGGAGCAGGGCCACAGGGAGGGATGGGAACTTGCCCCGTGTGGAGCGGGAACCAACACTGTGTGGGAGTATACCCCGTGTGGCAGGAGAGGTGCCCATCCCCTGCACACCCTGGGCTGGGCATCCTCAGAGTCACTCTGTGGAGGTCTCCAGAAGGTGTCCAGATCCTGAGGGTCCCAGTAGGGTGGGTCAGTGCTGCTGGGCTGGGGCTGGCGCCAGGCCCAGGCAGGTGCTGCCGGCTCCTGAACTCGCCTGCCTGGCTGGGTGGCAGGTGCCTGTTTCGGTGGCAGCCCCGGCCGCGGGCGGGAGGTGGGGCTGGGTGTGGGAGGGAAGTGCTGCACTGTGGCGGGGGCAGCAGCAAGGAGCCCCCGCCCTGGCTTGCCTAGTGCTGGCTGTGTGGCAGCACCTTGTTCGTTTGGCTCCCCTGGGGAGCTCTCTGGGACCTCCCAGAGTGCCAGGAGCCTGTGTTGCTCCTTGGGACTGGGTGGGAAAGGGTGCATGGTGGATCTCAAAGTCCTGGCTGCCCGCTGTTGCTGACTGTGTCTCTCCTTCGGCAGTGCTGGTACCAGGCTTTTCTCTAATTCTCCATGGCAGCAGCACAGGGTCCTGTGACCTGTGAGCCTGACACCCGTGTCCTTGGCACCTACCTCTCCTCAGAGCCTGTTGTTGGCAGTATGGGCAGTGTGGGCAGCCTGGTGGAGAAGCAGGATCTGTCCCCCCTGGAGTTGCGGGCCCAGCTGGGGGGCTCCCGGGGGCTTCGGCAGCCTGATGGCTTGCTGCGGAAGGGGCCGAACCAGCGGGAGCTCTTTGGCTACCTACATGGGGCCAAGAAGGAGACGCGGTCAGAGCGGAAGCACCAGACATCAAGTGCTTGCTACAAGCGGGACTATGAGAGTGATCGTGAGAACCGCTCCCCTGAGCGCTGCTCCCGCGAGCACCACCGTGGTGCTGACTTCTCCAAGAGCTCCCTGCCTGAGAGAGGCCGCTTTGACAAGGTGAGACTTTGGCTGTGGGTGTACTGGGCTCCAAAATACGTCCTGCTCTGGAGGAGGATGGGTCTGGAGTAGAATGGGCTGTGCCCTGGGTGGGGTGTGGGAATTTGAAAATGTACAGGGATATGGGGCTGTCCCTGGGTCTGGGCACCTCTGTGTGCTGGTGGAGGCTGTTGGGCTCATCCTGACCATGTTCTTGTTTTCAGTGCCGTATCAGGCCCTCAGCCTTCAAGGCAGTGGCTGGGAAGGGGCTGGTCTCTATGCAGGGCCTGTCTGCATCCAAGGGGCAGAAGCTTTCCAAGAGCAATGGGAGCCTGCACACACTGCTGTCGCAGAGCAGCACAGCCCCCTCACAGCATGGCCCACTGCGTACTCACCTGCTCCACGCCATCAGCTTGGATGAGGCCTCTGACTCCAGCCACAACTCCATCCAGAGCTTCCCCTCTTACGGCTCCCGCCTCAAGCCTGCCCAGAGTCAGTTCAGTGCTTCCATGGGCCACATCAACCACATTGGGGGCTCCTTGGACAGGGTTTCCCGAAGTTCCAGGGACCCGTTGGCTCCTGAGAAGGTGCCCCTCTCCTGTAAAAGCATGGCCACGCTGAGCCGGCTGCAGAGCCCTGGGGAGCCTCCACCGCCGTATGAGTTCACTTACTCGCTTGAGGATGCGGTGAAGCAGCTTGAGGACCGGCTGCAGGAGACAGGAGGAGAACTGCGGCAGCTCAAGAGAAGTCTGAGTGAGACTGAAGACCCCTTCACCCAGGTGAGCTGTGGAGCTGGGGTTGTGCTGGGTACCCTGAGCAGGGCTGTGGGGTGGTGGTACCTGGGTGGAAGGAGCCCAGTGAATGAGGGGGTGTCCTGCTATGGTGGACAGTGGGCTGGCAGTATCCAAGAATCCAACGTGACAGGACCTTCTGGGATCCTCTCTCTGAGGCCACCCCACAGAAGGGCAGACTGCAGACCCTCACCAGCATCCATCTCTGCTGGCAGGTTTTTGAGGACAAGCAGCGTCTGTGGCTGGATGAGCTGGAGGACCTGAAACAGATGTACATGGCCCGACTGCAGCAGGTGACACAGCAGGCACAGCGTGGGCAGCGAGCACTGCAGCTGCAGCTCTACAAGGCGCAGCAGGAGAAGAAGCGGCTGCAGGAGGAGCTGAACATGCAGCAGTGCCAGTGTGAGGAGCCCAAACTCCGTCAGGGCCAGGGTGAGCGTGTCAGCCCCAAGCTGGAGGAGACCAAATGGGAGGTGAGTCCCCTTCCTTCCCTTCCTGTTGTCACCATTCTGGCCATGGAGCCAGGACAGGGAGGGGCATAGGTTCCCAGCTCTGGTTTTGCTTGTGGCTACAGGATGGGGTGGGATGAGTGGAATGTGATGCTCATGGTCTTCAAGGGGTGCTCTGGTGAGTCTGGGGTGTTGCCACCCCTGGGGTCCTGTGCACCCAGCCCTTCCTCACTCCCTACCCATGCCCTGCAGGTGTGCCAGAAGGCAGCAGAGATCTCTCTGCTGAAGCAGCAGCTGCGGGACACTCAGGAGGAAATGGCTCAGAAGCTGAGTGAGATCTTCAGCCTGAAGACGCAGCTACGGGAAGCCAAGGCAGAGGTCCAGGCCAGGGACTCCCAGCTGGCACAACTGGCAGACTCCTTCCAGAACCACCCAGAACGCAGCACCTCGCTGCCACTGGGTGATGACCCCATGCCAGTGTGCCAAGACTTTCCTGGCTGTGAGACTGATGACTCCAAGTGCCGGGGCCTTCACAGCGACTCAGCGGAGCCCCTGGAGCGGCAGGTGGAGTGGCTGTGGGCAGAGCTGCTGCGGGAGCGGCGCCAGGGCCAGCTTCAGGCTGTGAACTTTGAGTTGGAGAGGAAAACCTGGCAGGAGGAGAAGGAGAAGGTGCTGCGGTACCAGCGGGAGCTCCAAGCCAGCTACATGGAGATGTACCATCGAAGCCAGGCGTTGGAGAGGGAGTTGCGGCAGCTGCGGTCGGAGCCCAGGGATGTTGGGACTGACTCACCGTGGATCGAGCGGGTGGAGTCCTCAAAGATCTGAGTGGTGGGATGCTGGTGGGACCGTTGAAGGGGGAAAGCCTTTTGCTGCTGCAATGTGATGATCTCAAAGTCCGCACAAGGGCTAGCTGCTCTGCGCTGCCCTGGTGAGAAGGGCTGATTGCAACAAGGGAGCTTTTCCTTCTTGCAGAGGTTCAGGCCCTTCTTGGGAGGGGAGGGTCTCTAGAGCTCTAGAGAGGGTGTTGTCATCTATGCCAGAGTGGGGTCTTGCATGTGCCCCATACTCTGACTCCAGGAGCGTTTGCCCTGTGATTCCTTCTGCTGTGGGAGCAGAAACCAGGCGCCCTGTGAGACAGTCCCTGTTCCTCCTGCTCTGCTACACCTGTTTCCACAACCTGGTTAACTTAATGTCTTGCTAAGGAGAGGATAGAGCCTTGTACACAACCTTGCTGAGAGGGTCTTCCAGCTGCTGCCCACTGTGGCTGCCCTGTCTGCTGTGTCCTAGAGCAGGCAGCATGGTGGTGCCCTGTACAGTCACTGGGAAGGCAGAGGAGGAAAACCTAATGGGGGCAGTCTAACAGCAACTGCCCCTGCACCTCAATTGGTGCTTTCTGCATCACTGGTATTGGAGCTGTTCTGCAGCGGAGGGTGATTAATACAGCTTCCCTGCAGGGAATCCTTGAGCTGAGAGGGGTGAGTGCCTTGTGCAAGGAGGGATGGGAACCTGGTGCCTTGTGACACAAGGAGACCTCTGGGGAGGGTAAAGAAGGCTGGGCTAGGATGGTCCCCAATCTCAGGGTGGGTGAGGAGCTGGGCCAGTGCTGGAGGAGACCGGGTGGAGAGGTGCTGGAGGGAACCAGCTCCGTGTCTGTAACTGTGGGGCCATGTGAAGGCTGGGGCTCGGCTCAGCTCTCCTCAGCCTTTCCTGCAATAAACCTAGATTTCAGTCCTGTGGCCTCTGCCTCTGCCTTGTGCGGTGGGGTGGAGGGGCTAGGGGCTCTCTGCTGTGCAGGCGGGGCTGGCCCTGCGGGGCCGTCTCCCCAGGGGCTACCATGCCCGGCGCCCGCCCGTCGGGGTAGGAAGCGGCCTGGGGCTGGCGGTACAACCGGTTGGGGAACGCAGCGGCTGAGTCACAGGAAGGCTGGGGCCAGGGCGACCGGCTGGGCCCGCGGGGGCGGGCGGAGAGGCCGCGCCGGGGCAGGCCTGGGGCCCTCCTCAGCCCAATGCTTGGTACCACCCGCGCATAAGCTTTCGCGTTGCTAGCGCCCCCTCGCGGCCAGGAGGACGCCAGTCCGGCCCACACCCTCCTCAGCCCAAAGCGACAGAGGAGCATCCTACAAACCACGCGAACACTTTTATTCATCCCTCCAGAGTTAACTGTTTCCTGTCAGTGCCCTCGGCAACTTCTCCACAAACGAGGGGGGATGGGGAGCCACCCTGACCTCTCAAAGCGGCAGAGGCAGGGCAGCCACCTCCTCGAGGCACTCGTCATAGTTATCCTGGTATTCCTCGTGGGGCTTGATCAGGATAACGCAGGTTGGGCGTTTTGAGCCTGCTGCTGCTCCCAGGTCCTGTGGGAACAGAATTAAACTGTGGAGTGCTTGGAAGAGCAGACACCCAGTCAACACACTTTATGTCCCTGACTAAAGCAGGGAAGACAGCTCTGCCTGCTCCTCACTACCTCCAGTCTCGTGCTGGGCTTAAGAATCCTCAGCTCATTTCCTAGTCCCTGGAAGTGCAGCGCTGGGCTGGCACAAAGGGGCTAGCATGTGTCTCACACACTGACCTCCCTGGGTGGGGAGCCAAGCTCTACAGAGCTGCTTACATTGGAGCTGAGATCTCTATTACATGGACACACCACCCCAGCTTCTAGTCTACAAAGAGAAGGTTGTGCTGGTAAATACCATACCTCAGCCAGCATTTAACTCCTGCAAGCAGACAGGTCTTGCTCACAATTAACAGAGGAAATGTGTTGTGGCTCTTCTATAAAGATACCATCCCAAATGCTGCAGAGACTCAACTAAGGCAACCAGTTCTGTGGTCCCACCGTGAAATGCTCCTACTCCTGAGCCAAGATCATGTGTTCCCTGGTCACGGGCACTGGGTGCTTTACTCTGGCATAGAATATGCACCTCCCTGGGAAGGCTTCTGTCACAGCCTGGGCCAAGTGCTATCCTTAGGCTTCCTTTCTGCCCAGACTAGTTCTTCTCAGCTAAACAGCCCCAGCCCCTTACCGATTTGGAAGGGACATATGCGTAGGGGATGCTCTTGTCTTCGCACATGATAGGGATATGGCAGTAGACATCGATGGGCTCCGTGTCGCCAGCCAGCACCGTGATCCTGTAGGGGAAAGTCCGTGTCAGAGTCGGGCTGAGTCGTGCCATGGCGAAGGAGCCGGGACAGCGCTTACCCCTTCTCGCCCTTGTTGATGAACTTCTGGACCTCCTTCACGCCGCGGCGGATCTGCTTGTGCTTGGCCGCTGCGAGAGAAACCCACCGTTAGGGGCCGCGCCGCTATCCATCGCCAAACCCCCTCCCAGCCCCGGCCCCCACCAGGTCCGGCAGACCTTTTCTGATGCACTTGTAGAGCTTTCGTGTCAACTTGCGGGAGGCGAGCGGCTGCGCGATAGGGTTCAGGAAGTCGAGCTGCTCGCGGTATGAGCGCTCGGGAGTTCCCTCAGCATCCGCCGCCGTCTCCGCCTGCTTCTCCCGCGCCATGGCCCAGCAACCCCGGGACGCCCCTTCCGCTTCCGGGCCAGGAGCGGCACTAGCGGCCAGGCTCACTAGCCCAGTTCTCTGCCAGCCAATGAGCAACGCCCTCTGGCGCTGCCTGCCCACTGCAGCAGCCAATGGTGAGCAGCGCCCTCTCGCCGCGGTCCCTCCAGGCTCAGGGTCTCCTATGCAGCTCCCGCAGCTCGGGGAGCTTCCGCTGATGCCCTCCAGCCCCATGGCCAGGTGTCAAACACGCGGGCAAACGCGTTCGACAGGTGCCTTTACTGAGGCTAAGCCCAGCGCGTACCCCAGCACAGGCCCTGTCTGATCCCAGCTGCTCCTCTCGACTTTTTGTCCCTTTCTCTCTGCAGGGCTGTGCTGCCCTGAGCCCAGCAGTGCTCCTGAGGCAGGGAGACAACACTGCTCCCAGAGAAGCTGGCCACAGACATGGCTGATTACCTTCTTTCCCACCCCATGCTGTCCCTTGAGCACGGGAGGACTTCAGCCAACGTGTGCAGCTGCTCCAGGACTTCTCTCTGCATCTCCACGGCCATCTGATGCACATGGTGGTTGAAGCTGTTGTACATCACAGCATTCTGGAACATGAGCATGAGGTCATGCTGGAACTGGATCATGGAGTTAATGTGGCCTTTTGTCAGTCTTTTCTTTATGCTGCTTAAGTCCATGGGTCTGCAAAAGACACACAAAACAGAAACGAAATTGCAGCCGAGGGTCAGGCATTCTTTAGGCTCTGCGTGAACATGCTTATATATGTTTCAGCCTGGCCCTGAAAGCTCAGCTATTTTCAATCAATTTTATTGCTCAGGACAAAGAGGAGGAGTGACAAATGTTTTTCTTCTAAGTCAGACAGGAAAGTTTAGCCAATGCAACACTCACTGCCCAATCAACTTGGCAGGGCATTAGCAGTCACCTCTAAAAAACCCCCTTGATGTTGAGCTGCACAGAAGGCAAGCACAGCAATCCTAGTAATTAGTCCTCATGAAGTGGGTCCAGGTCTTAGTGGAGAAAGAAAAGTTACTAAAATAGGTATCTATTAAAGCCCCGGAAAAATCCAATGGTGCCGCTATCAAAAATAGCAGTGCTGGTAAGGGGAACATGATGGAAGAATAAATATTACTTCCCTTATTTTGACAGAATGAGAAAATGAATGGCTGCAGAGATGACAACTGTGACCAGAATAGAGTATGATTCAGCTCTGAAGAATGCCCTTCATCTCTCTGGGAAATATTCTTATGACCTACTTCTCTGCTGAGAGAAAACACCTGAGGAGCGAACAGTGGATGAGGAGGGGGCACTAACCAAGGCAAAGGGAGAAGAGGCTGCCAACCTGCAAAAGCTGAGTACCCTGCTTTGGCAGGGCTTAGGGCTGCATGGAGTAGGTCATCCTTACAATGCTAGCGAAGGGCAGGAATGGTTCCTATCAGGTGCAGGGGCACTGAAAGCTTCCACCTTCTAATCACCCAGAATAGAGGAAATAGAATCATAGAATCACTACAGATTGGAAGGGACCTCGAAAGATCATCTAGTCCCATCCGCCTGCAACAGCAGGATCACCTAAACCAAGTCACACGGGAACCTATCCAGTCGGGTCTTGAATATCTCCACTGAGGGAGACTCCACAACCCCCCTGGGCAGCCTGTTCCAGTGCTCCGTCACCCTCACCGTGAAGAAGTTCCTTCTCAGGTTGATGTGGAACCTCCTGTGTTCCAGCTTACAACCATTGCCCCTTGTCCTATCACTACATGACACTGAGAACAGCCCAGTTCCATCCTCCTGACACCCATCCCTCAAATATTTGTAGACATTAATGAGGTCACCCCTCAGTCTCCTCTTCTCCAAGNGCCCAGCTCTCCAGCCTGTCCAGATCTCGCTGAATGGCAGCACAGTCTGCTGGGGTGTCGTCGACACCACCCAGCTTTGTGGCATCAGCAAACTTGCTGACAGTGCATGCCAATCCCTCATCCAAGTCATCAGTGAATAGATTGAACAGGACTTGTCTCAGCACCGATCCCTGGGGCACTCCACTAGATACAGGCCTCCAACTAGACTCTGTCCCATTGACCACTACGCTCTGACTTCTACCCTGTAGCCAGTTTACAATCCACCTCACTACCCGATAATCTAGACCACACTGCCTCAGTTTGGCTGCAAGGATGCTGTGAGAGACCGTGTCAAACACCTTTCTTAAGTCAAGATAGATGACATCCACGGCTCTGCCATCATCCATCCACCTGGTTACACCCTCATAAAATCAGTGGGAGATGCTGGAAAAGGAGGAAGCAAACCATCTCACTGGTCCTTTTGAAACCAGCAAAGATGGAGAAACCCAGAGAGAATTCAACGCAGAAACTCACCTCTTCACCACATCCCTGTATCCTGGGGCTTGTTTCTCTGACACTGCCTTCTGGAAAGGGCCACTGTATCTACAGGGACAAGCACAAAGAATGACCGCTGTCCACCTTTGTACCAAAGATCACAGGGCAACAAAGGCCAGGGTTTCCCTCTTCTCCAGGACATGAGGGCCACCACCAATTAACATCAGCCAGTACTTGATGGCTGGCACAACTTTGCATGAAAAGTCTTGAGCCCCTTGGTGAAACTGGATGTGCCAGCTATGTAGGAAGCAACATTTGGGCTCTGCCGCATTAGGCAGGGGAAATAAAAACGCTGTGTTCTCTCCAGCTTTGCAGCACACAGCTGTTTTGCTGCAAGGACAGCCAGAAGCAAAGCCATGGAGAGAGACAAGCCAGCTTGTGGTGGCTGTTGTGGAGGGAAGGACAAAGCCTGCTGACATAGGAGCTGAAACTCAGGACAGTGTGTACAGGTGCTGTATCAGTGCAACCCTTTGCCTCCACATACCTGTGACTGGCTATCACCTTCCAGATAGACAGGAAAGTTCTTTTGAATGTGAAACACTGCAGGGAGTTATCCCAGCTCAGCTGCACCCTGTGGAGGGAATATACTGCCAGATCATCACACTTCACACAAAGTAGGAAGTGGCAGTTCTGCTAGCTCCCACCACATCCAGGTCGATGAAGCACAGCAATCCACGAGAAGCCTCTCAGGGTGAGACATGAAGTGTTCTGCATCTGAATGCACAACTAAGCATCCACAGTGCAGGAGGATACTGGGGAATAGGTAGAAACAAGAGCTGAGCTTAGCTACTCTAAAGGGCAGGATCAAATTGGATAGCAAAGCTCACACTGCTCTGAAGTTTAGAACTCTACCAAGTCTTTTATTCAGTTTCTCATCTCCATTCCCTGCAGTTTTCATTTGAAAAGGCAGCCCATCTGATCACACATGTGGCAGAGCCTGCATGTGACTGACATGCCTGCACTTGTCTAAAGGTGTCTGGTAACACTTTTCTTTGGAGAAAGACTGGACATGGGCTGGCAAACCATGATTCCCAGCTCAGATGAGGCTTAGCTGCATCGAGGAAACATATATTTTCCATTTAACCTCTTGACTGATCTCTACTCTTCCAACTTCAGCTTAGGATCAATGCCCCCAAAAGCTGGCAGATGCATGGAGATAGCACAAGTTACCTCTTTCCCTCCTGTTCTCACTGGCTATACATTTGTTCTCAGGCAAGACAAAGCAAAGAACTCTGTTGTGCTGTGCTTGCAAGAGAGCAGAACAGACTACTTACAGCTGTGTGTTGGCACGGCTTCTGGAGTCCAGCACAGGGGCTGCAGAAGTGTTGTCGCTGTCATCTTGACCCTGTGCATCATCACTCATCTCCTGTGGATGTTCTCCAGATTTCTCTTGAGTCTTGTTCTGAAGCAAAGAGGAAAAGGAAGATATGTCTGAAATGGAAGTCCATCACCTATCCATCATCTACCCCCCTATCCATCCTATATCCATGTATCTAGATCCTCCATCTATCTAGATCCTCTACCCATCTATCTAGATCCTCTATCCGGAAGGCAGCCCTTTTATCTGGAAGCACATCCCTTTATTGCACCCAGTCTCAGCTGGAAACTAGCTCCCTCTGTTATTCTGGAGGATGTCTGACCTTATTCAGACTTTCACTGTGCAGTCCAGCACTTCAGTAACAACTGCGTCTGATCTCTTGGACTGACCACCCACAGCTAACACAGACACTGTGGAACTGACTGATGCTCTGTGTGGTGTCCGTCTGCTTTACTGGGAAGAGTCATGGATGTGAGAGGGCAATCAGGAGCTGAGGTAAGACTGCTGCAGGCTTCTTAAAGCTCAAGGCACAGATAACAGGACCCCCTGAAGTGCAACAAGGTTGTTTCCTCACAAACTCCCACGAGTATGACAGAGAATAGACTCAGTCAGGAAGAAGTGGTGCTGTTGGTGTAGCAATTTGCCAATAAAATGTAGAGGGTGGCAGGTGTAGAGGGGGAGGCTCTTCACATCCACAAGTGGGATTATGTGGAAGGGCACTTAATAATCCTAAATGGATTATTATTGAGCAGACTCATCAAGAAAAAAGTGGACACTGTGCTGTGTTTGGCTTTGACCACAGGGAGAACCACAAGGGAACTGCTGAGAACATCAAACTAAATGTGTGAACCCTGAAAGTTATTTCTGTCTCCAGTGTCTAGGTTTGCAAGGGAACAAATATGAGTGTGGAAAAAACGCACTGTTCTTTCAGTGTTGTCCCAGCAGTACCCTGCAGGCTGGTGGGAGCCCACAGCCTTCTAGACACAGGACTGATGCAAACCCAGGCTAAACAGTGCCTGCTTCCAAGACATGATGGTCTCCAGGGGCAGATGGTTAGTGCTATCATAGCCACGTGGGCCTGAAGCCAGCCAAGCTGTGCACTGCCTAACATAGCAATTAGAACAAGGCAAGGATTCCAGTTTCGCCTTAAACCCAAGAGCACACTGCCAGCTCCTATGAGTCACCTTACACTGCCAAGGAGCAATTTCTCCAACTCACATCTGAGGGTTGGATCTGTAATACACTTCCTGTTCATAAAGGTATGTATCCATACATAAAAAACATCCTTCCCTCATACATTTGTTTTGCATTCCCCTCCCTACTGTCACCTCCTGTCTTCCCACTCGGAACCTCTGTCTTTCCCATCTTGTCTCGAGCTAATTTCCTTCACTGTCTCTTGTCTCTCATCTAGGACCAGAGTCTCTCCTAGGACCACCTCTTCCTTACCTCTCTTCCCAGAAAGTGCTCTTTCTTGCCCTTTGCCAGGATGTGTAGCTGACTCTCCTCTGCTCCTGACACTGCTGTTCCTGTAGTCTTTTCCTGGCACCTCATACCTTTCCCATCACTCTGCTTCTCAGAGCTGAAATAACTGCACTCAATCTGTGATGACTCTGTGCTGCTAATGTGGAGAGGTTCCATCATCTGGGTCACCTGCAACACAGATTTATTGCTTCAAATTGTGAAGGCAAAAGGAAGAAGAAATAAGTAGCACAGATGCTATTTTTGTTTTCACTCATGAATGTCTTTCCATTTTTAGGAACCCTTGCAAAATCTTCTGAGGAAGCTGTGTGTTATTAATGCAGTGTCAGTTCACTGACATCTCTGGGCTTTACTGTGAGCACTGTTTTGGCAAAGCAGCTGCCTGGCTATAGTGTCAGCTTTAAATGGGAGGAAGGGCTAGGCTTGGGACAGGAAGCAAATGAACTGGGGGCATCTGCTCCTTCCCCAGACTGGTTCTGTGTAGGGATGGGGAAGGCCCTGAAAATCCTAATGTTTTGGGAGGACCTGAACTGGGCTGCTCACTGTTTTGTCATCCAAACAGCCGTACCTCTGATAAGAACTGGAGAAGACTGTCATGTTCACATGGCCTTTCTGCCTTTTGGTAGTCTTCACTGTCAACCTCCTGGAGAGCTTCACTGAGGTCCAGCTCGCTGTCTACCCCTTGGCTGCTCTCCTCTGACTTCCCCATGGTTGTCTCTTCAGTATTCCTCCAGCACCACATATCCAGATCCAAGCTTGAATCCCAGCTGAGAAGAGACTGCAAGTTGCTGTTCTCTGATTCATCTGAAGACTTTGTCTCAGACTCCCACTGCATCCAGGCACCGTCCACCTGCAAAGAGAGAAGCAGCAATGTTTTTTAACCTTGATCGAGCTCATTTCCTGACATACTGAGAAAGCCAAACCATGGGAAGGACTCAGTGAGGCAAGCAGCCCACACTCCAGCCTACACTTGACAGCTCGCTGCAGAGCTGTAGCTCTGCAACACAGATGGAATTGAATTTCAGGTTTTCTGGTGCTTTTGCTGTGCTTTCCCCCTGCCCAGGGGTCAGTGGGTTACTGTGCTCTGTATGCTGAGCTGATCAGGAGCTTTGTTGGCTGCTACACGTTAAAGGTGGGGAAGGCATCCAGCAGTGACCTCAAACCCAGACGTTCTGGGGCCCCTGAGTACTGATGTTTGTGAACTAGTGACTCCAAGGGCAACTCACCAAAATTCCCTTTGCTGCCCCGTGGGAACTTTTTGTACTGGAAAAACCTTACTACAAACAGACTTACTACAGACTGTTTTGAAAGTGACAGCTGTGGTTTCACTGGACAGTGAAATTTTGCATTCCTGAGCCAGAATTCTAACCACACACAGTCACACACTGACAGGGGACAGTTCTACATATTTCAGAAAATAAAAGCATTATCTTAAGAAGGAAGAGCCCATTTACTTAATCTCTGCTTGTTCTCCCATGCCTAAGTTTCTCCTACTGCATGAGTACACTAGGATTTCTCTAAGTCTGGGGAATTGCTTACAGAGTCACAATAACAACAGTAAAAGCTGTTAGAAAAATCCGTTTGCTACTGAACTCAGCTTCTGGGATGCTGCACCTATGGAGAACTCTATGCATTAATTAGCAGTGTCTTTAGAGTTTTCAGTTGATTATGTACAACCTAATTTTTCCAGAATTTGAACAAGTTTATCACTGACTTCCTTTTGCATTCTCAGACTGCCAGCACAGCTACAAACACACCTTATGGTATGTAACTGAGAGAAAGAACGAGTTGGTTTGCGATAAGAAAACTTGTTTGCTTCTTTTATGATCGTACAAGCAGAGGCAGGATCCAAAAGGTTGTCCTTCTGAAACCTGTTTCAAAGTTAACTTCAGCAGAAGCAGATAAAATTTGATGAGGTAAGAGATAACATTACCTGCTCTTAGCTTCCAGCTGAAGGAGTTAGGCAAACTCTGATTTCATCTGAAGGGTAACCCCATGCCTAAAGTGCTTTCTTGTGCCATTGGCAGAGTTGGCCGCACATGCAGAACCAGCCACTGCAGCGTGGCTGAAGAACAGAAAAGCCTTAGCCCAGGGTAATTCAATCACTTGTGATCATCTTTCTGTACTCCACTTGAGAGGGATGTGTTTTATATCAAGAAGCCTAGGGAACCTGGGTACAAGAATTGATTAAAAAGATCTTCAGCCTTATGTTCAGCTCTACTAAATCTTGGAAGACTCAAGATGCCAGAAAGTGGAACAGCAGCATTAGTGGGATGAGTGAAATAATTACAGACTGCTTAGTTCCATACTGATTCTGCACAGAAACTAAGGGATCAAATGACACAGACTTCCAACTTTTAATTAAGAACTGCCTGACAGTTCTTAATTATGTTTGCTACATAAGTCACCAGCAAGGAATCCTTATCAAACTGGCAAGTTTTAGTTTCCTTTGCAGAGATCAGACACTGCACAACCCTTGCTGATATGAAGAAAAGTTGTTAGAAAAAAAAGATGGCCTTTAAAATAACTTACATGTCAAAACAAGCAATGATAAAAGTCTAAAGTCTAGTAAATGAAATGCAGATTCAACGAAAAGTATGGGAAAAGAAATAAAAAACTGAAGAACAATTTGCTAAAGACATAAAAGCAACTAACAACAAACCTCATCAAAAACATCACAAGCAAAGAGCTGCCAGATGATGGGGGGGGATAACGTGGGAGCAGTGCCAAACACCTTGGTGGAAAATAGGGCCATTTGGAAAAACCAAATTAATCATCATTATCAGCAGTTGCCACAGAGATCACACGAGACTTTCTCTTGGGATGGGTCTGGGAGACTGTTTCTAATGAAGATGTTAAAAGGGAGGCTTTAGAACGATTTGAAGGAACCAGTAAACATTAAAACCACTTCTGATTCCCCCTGAGTGCTAAAGAAGCTTAAATAAAACACAACCAAACCTATGCTGTATAACCAGTCATTTCAATTAACCACAGCACCAAGAAAAACAGAAAAAGGTGACTGTTACTAACTGTAAAATGGTTGATGTTGGGAGATGCAGCACTGTAAGCCTGAGCTCTGCATTAGACAAACTAGGACAAAGTACTAGGAAGAACAGAATCAGTAGTCAGAGCACAAGATGATGAATTGGGAAAGAGGCAATGGGAGTCTGCAGAGATAATCTTATCTTAGAATTTTAAAGATCTTAAACACCATTAAAATCTATTCAAACAACATAGGACCAGAGAAGAGGCTGAGGGAAAAAAAAAAAAATCTCATTAAGAGCATACATCAAGGGTAGAAACAAAAAGCAACGCTCTCCATAATGAAACTGAGTTGCCAGCAGACAGGATAAAGGTTCTCCCATGTGCTGCAACTTGATTTTTTCAACACAAAGACAGGGCAGAGATGTTACAGAGGAGTCGAGACAGACCCAGACTCCTCTCAGTGGCCAACGAGACAGTGCTGACCAGCTGTACGAAAGGAAATACAGGCTGTGTATGAGGTAAATGTTTACTTCATGAGGGTGGGTAAGTACTGCCACACATTGCCCAGAGGTGTTATAGAATCTCCGTAACTCAGGAGATTCTGAGCAACTTGATCTACTGCTGAACCTGGCACTGCTTGGAGCACCGGGTTGGACTAGATAAACGCTCAGAGGTCCCTTCCAACTTATTCCATAAAATACCAGAAAACAAAACAAACCTATAACCTTTTGTGGTAAGAACTTAACAACCTGCAGTCTCTGGAAACTGCAGCCATGAAAATTCAAATCAGAGATTTGTTTCCCATTTCAGTAGTGAAGGAAAATTAAGCAGTAAGCAAATCACAGGACACTCCATTCTAGTGTCAAATGTAGAATTACTTAGCGGAAACACACCCAAGCCAAACACAGGACTTCATACAGCAGGTACAACAGATTTCCACACACCACTAGTGAAAATCAAAGGCAACAATCCCTTTGGTCTTAAATCACAGTGACTCAGTTCCTTGCACCTTTTATGTCAGCAGCTGCAGCCTGTACATGCTGCACAAAGACTGTAGACCACTCCTAGTTGTTGCTGCCACCAGGAATGAGAAAGTTTTGGAGTTTTTTTTCTGCCCTGGAAGGTCACATAGAACTTAAACCTCAGTTAAGCATCCATGCTGCTGAGGAAGTGTAATTGCCCGTAGAAAGAACTGGGTCATAAGCTCAGATGTGGAACCAAGGACTGGCATGTCTACAGCTGCTGAAGTCACAGATTTTCACCCACTGGTGTCATCCCCTACAATCTCTGGGGAAAGGGCACACGGTATGTTTCAATACATGGGTCTCTTAAGGAAAGCTCCAAGACTGCAGTATTTAACTTCTCATGGTTAGAACACCTGTTTCACAACAACAGTGCCAATATCACACACTCAAGGAGGGAAACTTCTCCTCAGTCTTCCCCTGTGCAACATTCTCATGGTCTACAGATTTCCTCTAAAGCTGAGGCTCTGCCATGCTTGTGTGCTGTTTGGAACACTGGAAGAGTTGTATTTGCAGGTACTGAAGACAGATACACATTTGCACAAAACCCAGGTTCCTCACTGCAGAGAGCTGCACACCATACACTGGGTTTGTTCCCAGACTTTAATATACATACACATTTACACATCACTAGTAAAAATCTGTACACTTCACATTACAGTATATACGAGCCACCAGTTGCTAGCTAACACCAGAACACTGATGAAGCCCAAGAACTGCCCTAAAACAGGCAGGGGGGGCTAGTCTTCCCCTCCAGGGAAGTTTCTTTGGGTTACACATTCTGACGAGAGCCACTTCTTTTCAGAGGGACAGGCGAAGGAGGTGGACCAGGTCCCAGAAATGGGCCTGCAACTTTTCTTCCTCATTCAGTAGCTGTTAACAGCATCCTTCTTGCACTTCAGCTCTGGATGAGTTTTCTGTTGCTTGCAACCTCATTTCTTCATCTTCATGTCTGCCTCGATGGCACAGCGACGCCCTCTGGTGCCTCCGTCCTAATGACAAGGCAAACACAAAGAGTTATGCAACCCTAAACCCAAAGTGCTTCCTCCAGCACTGGGGAAGTAAGAACTGCATCTGATAACAGCTTTTCATGCCTTTCCAACAGGAAAAAGCTGTCCTAAGAAGGCCTGGCGAGGCCTGCTTGCAGACCTACCTATAATTCACTCTGGACAGCACAGGTGCTGGGATTTGCATCTCTGTGTGCTGCTGACAGCCAGGACAGAGAGAGGCAACATGGCTCTTGCTTTTGGAGCCTGTACAGTGCAGGAATTCTCCTAAGTGTCAGATTCTAGCTTGGCTCTTAAGATGGGAAGAGGAAACTGCTGACTAACCTACCTTAGCAGCTGCTGATCCCTATGGGAAGTGCTCCTCCGGTTGAGTGACCCTGGCACTAGCTCCCTAGTTTCTCCGCACAGCTCCTTTCCATGAGCAGAAGGCGAGCTGAGAGCTTCCTTTGATCCGCTGCCCTCTCCCTCTGGCTGACATGCTGACTCTCCTGGAGTACTCCTCTGTCTTTAGATATATGCGAGAGAAAAAAACAACTCTCCATCTTCCTCCCTTCTCTCCTCATAGAAACTTAAAGAGATTTGGGGTTTCCCAGAGGGAGTGCTTTTCCAACCACTTCCAGATCACCACAGGCACAGAGCAAGGTATTTCTGCAGAGTATCTTATTTGCTTTCTGGACCATGAATGATACAGAAGTACACAGCTGACTCCTCACTTTCCCAAGACCTTTTGTACTGTCTTGAATGTGCGGAAGTGGCAGCTGTGTAAGCATTACAGACTGTAGGAACTACAGTGCTGCGCCGCTTGGTCTGTCTTCCCATTTACATGGAAGGAAAGCAGGAGAGAAGTTGTGGAGAAAAGCAAAGGCAGATGACAAAACAAGAACATTTGGAACCAGAAGAAAAGGCTGAAGCCCCTCCCACTCACCCACACTGAGAATTACGGGACTGAGATATTTCTTCTCTAATAATCATGGTTGTAGAGTCCTCAGGTTAAACACACCATAGCAATGCTAAGGATGCTGTGACAGTGCAGTGATCACCCAGGCAAGGAGCAGAGCATACTGCCAGCAGTACTGCAGTACCTGCTGGAACCTTTCAATACTTACAAAGAGAGAGAGAAGGAAGGCAGGAGAGCCCATTGGGACACTGTCCTGTTAAAAGGCCAAACAGAAGGACTTATCAGATGTAGAAATGCACGCACCACACAGAAGCACTGAGCCCACACATGAGCATAGCGGA
The DNA here is from genome assembly GCA_013400115.1 of Rhinopomastus cyanomelas. Classification (NCBI taxonomy): domain Eukaryota; kingdom Metazoa; phylum Chordata; class Aves; order Bucerotiformes; family Rhinopomastidae; genus Rhinopomastus; species Rhinopomastus cyanomelas. The sequence goes on along the minus strand of VXBP01000804.1, from coordinate 1,355,447 downwards.
ACACGTGCCCCACTCCCTTTCCCACATGGCATCAGTCTTATGCAGCAGGAACATAAAAACAGACAAAAGAGGGATACTGCAAGAGTCAGAATGTTAGGAAAGGGCTATTTCCTCCTCAGCCATGGCAAGGCCTTGTCTACCAAATGATTTCTGCTCTGTCCAGTTGCCTCTAGAACTAAACAGGCAGCCCTTGCTGTCACAGTGTTGTGTGCACCAACTGAAAACACTACAGACCACTTAATCAAGCTTGAATGTGTCTTTACAAAAGGCAAAAACCCCTATACTGGCATAAGTTTAGATCAGTGTGAAAGACAAAGGTTCTCTGGTCTGTTTTACAGAGCAAACCAGACTGGAGTGATTCCCTGTTTGTAAAAATCTAAGAAGTGAAGGCCACGGCAGAGGCTAGACTTGCAGTTCTCTACTCCCTCGCCTTCCTGTTTTATCATGCCTACTCCAATACTCATTTCCCAAAATTTTCATTACCTGTTTTTATAAACAGAGAATGTGACTATTTGGATTATATTCTCTGGGATCACGTACAGCTCCAGCGCTGAAATGTAATCAATGGACACATTGAAAGAAAAAGTTGTTTGCAGCAAGATGCTGCCACTGCTGTCTTAAAAATAATTCTGCTTCTTTAGTAGGGGAACTTCATGCAGGATCTTGGGATTCTTCAAGATACTAAACAGCCATCCACAGGGTGCAGCATTCTCACCTTCTCTGAAGCATCCTGCTTGCGAGTAGAGTCTCGCCCACGCAAGCTCTTAGCACTGATCCCTGACTCTGATGTTTGCATGATGAGCTGTGTGGCGAGAAATTGCTGCAAGAAAACCACACTCTGTTAAGACTCACAGGCAAAAAAAGCTTGTTTAGTGTGTGTCAGTTAACTATCACAAGCCACAGGGTGGGAATGATTGGGTCAGAGGCAGTTTCAGTTCCTTGTCCACTGCTCAGAGTAAGTTCCCCCATTTACCTCAGAAGCCACAAGTCCTCAGGAACTCTAAAACCCTAGCTTGAACTCTGCTAGGCATTCTTCTTCACATGCACACAAAAAAAGGGATATATGCATGGGAGTTTCATGCCCACAATACCAGCACAGCCATCAAACGAAGTAATTGTATCCCTTGTCATTCATCATTCTTGTTGCTCATTTTTGCTCCTGAACCACACTCCAGTTCTTGCTGGACTAAACATTTCTCTGAAGGAAGTTAGACTTGAAATAGGTCTGGGCTGAACCTAGAGAACATTTTGCTGTGTTTTTTCTAACTTAGCTACAATCTAATTATCTGCAAACACCTGAACTAGCATGAGAGAGATGCAGGGAAAGATGGGGCTACTTCATCCAAAGACTATGAGTGAAATTGTTATCTACATCCAGAAGTCTTTCCTATTCCTATGGACTAAGGCAGATGCTCTGTCCTGCACTGGCCTTAGCTCAGTGCTTTACCTGGATCTGCTCGAGAACATCTCGCTGCATCTCCACAGCCATGTGGTACACATCATGGTCAGAACTGTTGTACATAACTGCATTTTGAAACATCAGCATAATATCACGCTGGAACTCAGCTGTGGTTCGTATCAGCCCATTCTCAATGTTCTTTTTGATGGTAGATAAATCCATTGGCCTATGAAAGAAACAGTACATGTCAAAACAGCACCAAAAATATATAACTCTTTCCCCACATTACCCTGTAACATGTCTAGTTGGACCATTGATTTAATTTAGTCAAACAGGTCCTCCCCCAGACAGGCTGGGCTGCCAAGCACCAAGGCCTCAGGGGTCAGGCGATACAAGCTGTCTAGCAGTTACCATAAACGTTAATGATGGTGTGACAGACACCTCATCAGAGGCATTTGTCTTCTCCAGGAATCAATGAAGTAGATAATAAAGTGCTGCTGCAGCCACAGAACTGTTTAGGAGAGATTTTTATGGGCTAGCAGGAGATTCTGCTACTTCAACCAGAAAAGTCCACTATATGGGATTGTAAAAAATGCTGATTAAAGAAGACAGGTCTTTGGAATTCCAAAGATTACTTGGTCTAGGTGATCCTGCTGTGTCAGGCGGATTGGACTAGATGATCTTTCGAGGTCCCTTCCAATCCGTAATGATTCTATGATTCTATAATTACACACTACTCCTGGAATAGCAATCTGGGGAAGCAGAGCTGTTGCATACCACCTTACTGATAGAAAATGTTTTGCGTAAATCAGACTACTTCATTCAAACACAGGGCTGTGTAAAGACATGTATCTGTTACTGAAGACTACCTGTCTCTTGGGAAAATGTGCTTCAGATGGAATGATGCCAGAAACAAAGTATTTTTTTAAGTCTTGCAGAGTGCACGGCAGCCAAACCCAACATAATTCCTGCCAGAAATCTCACACAAGTATACAGAAACTTAATGACTCTACACTCACCTCTGCACAATACTGTGGTAGCCAGGCGCTATGTCATCAGTTACAGGCTGCAGGAAAACATTGGCATATCTGCAGAGAGAGAGTCTCCTTAGTGCCCCATTCTTGTTGGCATACCTTGTTTCATGCTTTATTTGTCTGCTACCAGTAACATTATGATTCTTCATTTCCCTGACACCAAGGCAGATAAGCCTCTATGAGAGGAGAGTGGAGACTAGTCTATGAATATTCACTTCTTTCTGACATTCCTCAAGACATCAAATTCACCTGTGATTAGCTGCTGCTCTCCAAACCAGCATGATGGCTTTCTTCCAGATCTTCTGGGCCTGTATTGCTTCCTGGTCTTCACTGCATACTGAGCTGGGAAGAAAAGAATAGGACTTTCTTCAGAAGTTTGCATACTGCCTCAAATGATATAGCTCATTTTGCCTCTGACATGCCCACACTAATCTATGTCTAAGACAGAAAGAAAAAGAATAGAACCTGGACTGTCTGCACACTTGCACTTGCAAGCAAGGAGAACCAGATAAATCATCTTCCCACTTTGGACGCACTCAGTTGGCAAAACAGAACTAAGAATCCTACACTCCCTCCACAAAACAGTGTGGGACTAGCACCTGTGTGCCTAAGGCTCACTGATACTCACAACTGTGAGGAGGCTGGGCTGCTGGGGATGGAGTCAGCCAGTGCATGAGACTGTAAAGGTGCATTATGGACACTGAAGCCATCATCACTCTCGCTCACCGGGGGTTCATTATCCATCTCTGACAGATATCCCTCACCCTGATCTTCTTCTTTGGGTTCCTCCAAACTGGCAGCCTCACTGGCACCATCCTCATCATCCTCTTCACCCTGCCCATCCTGAAACACAGAGTTCATGAGTCTGCACAGCCAGCTACAGCAACAGCTCAGCACCTCTAAAGCATCCATGCTTCAGTACAGAAAAGGATTTTCTTGTACAGACACTTTTACAAAACCCATCAGTCTATCCTGCCCTGCCTTCCCCTGCAGACACAGAAACACACACAGATTTACAGCTCTTGAAGCAAGCTCTCCTTTAGGAGACCTCCTTTAGCTCCAGCTGCAGAGTGCCCATTTCTCAGTGCAGGAATCCGAACACAAGCTTTGCTTTCCATCAGATGGGAGCCGTGAAGCAGCAGCGAGATATTACTAACAAACTCAAGATGACTGTAACCAATTGAGAATTACCTTCATCTGACTCCTGAATAGGACTTGGGCCTCCTCCTTCATTGACTCTGTGAAAGAAAGAAAAGCAGAAAGGTTAATTCTCCAAAGACACCTTTCCTACAAAAGCTCCTGCACCAACACCTACTGTCCTGCAGTAATTACCACTGTTCCTACACATACCTTTTCTCCCTCCTCCCCAAAAAAACCTGAACCAGATCACTGACAACTATCCACCTAATAATGTTGCATGTAAAAGATTTCCTAGCTGAATTAAGTTACCTGACAGCTCAAATTTGTGCTGAACATCAGCCTGTGAGGAGTCTTCACTCACATTTGGGACTTGTGGAGGGGATGAATCATCATCAGGTGGGGTCTGGAGGGAAGAGAAATGCACAAATCTAGATGTCTGTGTCAGCTTACTTCACTGAAGGTGTGGGCACATCTCACTCAGCCTAACCTCATTCAAGGCAAGGAAGTTCATTCAGCACCTTCCCAACAGCAATCCTGCACAAGTTGGGGGAGTTACACAAGGGTACTGCCTAAAGCAGAGCTTCTCTGCAGATCAAATTGATCCTAAGACTTTTCTTGGGATGACTCCCAAGAAAAATCAGTCACATTCATTGAAGGGTCACCTTTAACCCAGCAGTCACTCCTCTTCTAAACTTCTCTCCTGCCTGCCACAACTGCTTTCTTCTTTCCCCACGCCAGTTCCAGACAGCCTCTCTGTTCACATACCTCTGTCTTCACTGTATTGTGCACTGTGTCTTCTCCCTTGATTGACTCTATCTTGATTTCAGAAGTCTCTCCTGCTGCTATAGCTACTCGATGATCCTCTTCTATCTCTTCACTTTTAAGCTCTGGTGTTTCTGTCACTCTTGCAGTTGCTGGTATGGTTTCCTCAGGGCCCAGCTGATTCTGCTCCTGCTCAGCAGGTTCTGTCTTTATTTCTGATCCCAGCTCTCCAATGCCCATTAGGTCTCGAATTCCCTTTGGCTCTGGCTCCTCACACTCCAGTCTTTCCTGCTTCACAGTCACAGACACTTGGGGTATCTGGGCTTGTTTCTCATGCTCCTGACGAATTGAATGTTCCCAGGGGCCAGGCAGGGTCTGAGGGTCATCAGTATCTTCACAGAAAGAAGACAGAGCAGCTTCAACAACTGCTGCATCCAGGACCTCAGGGTGGTCATCTACCTTTATTGCCAAAACAAACACACAGCAGTGCAGGCGAGGTCAAAAAAGGGAGGTTAAAAAATCCGTTAAAAAAAGTATGCTACAAGGAGTGGACAGCTGTGTTCCAGAGACGTGATCCAAACCCTACACAACTTGAGGAATAAGGTTATTTTTCTACTCTCTGAAGAGAGGAACCAGGCTACAAGTGGTAGACACGTAGCAGCAGTGGTGTCACAGAGTAATTTTCTATTGGTCTGGATTGATCATGAGAATGTGCATTTTTGGAATGGTTATTTTTTTTTGCTTGTTTAGACTCACTACACTGGTGAACAACAATCACTTGAGATTAACCTAACTGGATATGGAGCAAAAGACACTGGCATTCTGCTTTGCCTATTTACCTTGTCCTCAATGATGGCTATAATATTTCCAACAGTATCGAAGTCCAGCTCTTCCCCTGTATAGGACACTGCAATATCCATTTTCTCAGCCAAATCCAGATCTTCCTTCCCATCCATGCAGTGATCTTTGGAAGCTGCTGCAGTGCTGCCAGCCCCAGAACCCAGACACTCTTTCTTGATGGAATCAATGATCATGGATATTTCACTGCTATCCATGGACACTGTCACAGTGTGGGAATCAGCCACTGCCTCCATGGAAACACAGGCCTCTGGCTGGCTCACTGCACAAGGACAAGAGTGACATTCAGAGACCAGTCTGGGGAAGTCAAACCAACATAAACAAATGCTGCAGTAGATAAGAGCAAGAACCAACTACACATATCCCAGGTCTACCCACAAGAGCATAGCTTAGAAAAATATAGGTTTGCTTTCCTACAGCAGAGACAAAGCGAGATTCCAGCCCTTGAACCACAATCCAGCAACATATCATTAGCATCCCCACCCCCACCCAACAAATCCTGTTTAAAACTATCTGTGTAATGCAGAATCCAGCCATAACCATCCTTTTTGCAAGGACAGTGAGTCCGAGGTGATAAAGGGCCAGCTGACAGCTGCATGCTGATCCCAAGGGAGGCTCTACTTTCCAGCAGTGTACGATCTATGAGTGCGTAGTTCAGGAACGCACCTGTGGCTACGCTTTCTGGAACTGCAGCTGGTGGCACAACGGATGGTGCTGACAGCGTGGGCATCATGACAATAGTTGCCTGGGACACAGGCTCTACTGGGGGTGGCAGGAGCTTAGCTGGAGGTTCGCTGGCAACAGCGGAGAAGGAAGCAAGAGGTGAGGTGAACTGTGCAGGACCAGCTTCTAAAAGCCGGGAAAGTGTAGGAGCACCTAACAGAGAGTAGAAGGGAAAAGCAAATGAGCAAGAAGCAACCACCATTGAAGTCCACAAAGCCAGCACTGGATTCTTCACTGTCTGGTGGCTTCTTCTGGCAAAAGACACTGAGAAGTACCTATAAACAGTCCCAAAAGCCATACAGAGAACCTGCACCATAAAATATACAAGTCCTGTGTGTGCCCAGTCTGAGACAGAATCATACAGATTGTGGGACACTGTGCTCAAAGTAAGGGTTGGTCAGGCTAAGCCACACATGCAGAGATGCCCTTCCAAAGGCTCACCCCAACACAATTACGGGAAATCTGAAAAACAGTGCTGAGAGCCACACAAGGTAAACCAAGACAGTCATCACAGGAGTGGGAAGGGAGCAGAGGGTATCTCTTTGCAGGTCTTTCCTGAAGAATTATTCTTATACCAAAAGTTGCCACTCATCTTAGCTGTAACTTCCAGTCTGAATTCATCGTCTAGACCACGTTAAGAGGTCTTAAAGAACAGACATTGAGATTATTCATACAGAATTATATATGAATGAATGGCATGAATCTTCAGTTGCAGACTGTGTGGCTAAACCACTGGTTAGCATTAGCTAAGAATAAACTTCATCTTAGACAGGTTCTTCTGAAAAGGCCCAATGCAAACTACTGCACCGTCCCTCTCACTCCTCACTCTGTGGCACTTACTCTGGACTTCACAGTCCACTCTAGTCTAATCCTCACAGATCTCTGAGCTAAAGCAGACCTAAGACATGATTTCTCCAGATTCAGAGGGAGCTGAAGTTTTGACACATCAGGAATCAGACATGAGACCGTTTTTTTCCCCAACTCCTTGCCAACTAATCCTTTCTACACTGAAATTCCTGGTATCAGCCAGTGTCAAAACTTAACTGCATAGGCCAGGATTTAATCAACTCTAATAATTTAAGTCATTTTAGATCGAATAACTCTTTTTTTTTTTTTTTTTTTTGGTAAGGATTAGGGTCTTCCTAAAACAAAAGTAGGAGTGAGAGTGACATGTGGTATAGAATACAAGTCATAAAGAAGCCCCAAAACCTGCCAGGCTAGATGTCCTTCATTTCTCTCTGAAGAGAATTCATAGAACATAGAATTCATGAAGGTACATCTGAAGGAAGACTGTACAAGAGACCCGAGTTACCTGAAGCAGCAGGAGATGCAGGAACAGCACCAGGTGTTGACTGCATTTCCCCACTGTGCAGCACTGGAAGGACACTTCCTACCTCCAGCAGCACTCCTGAGCTGTTCATGTGACCAGAAGACACTGCCATTTCGTTTTCACCAACCTGCCAAAGAAGGACACAATTGAAGTTCCTGGAGATACCATCACACCACTGATTCTCTGACAGATATGCACACCCATGAATATGCTGTCTCAGCATTTCCTCTGGACTTTTTGCCCAGTTTAGTCCCTGCCTGAGGCCCCTTATGCAAATGCACAGCATGCCATTCTGAAAGTAGCTGTTCTTCCTCAGCTACAATACAGCTGCAGTGCCACCTTCCTTTGAAGTTAGGTCAAACACATCAGTCCCTCTGCTCAAGGACCTCACAACCCTTTACAGACACCAGTCTCTCAATCACCTGAGATGGCATGGAATTTTCTCTTATTCTGAGTTGAAGGAAACTGAAGCACCAAGATGGAAAATCACTCTATCAAGGTCACACAGCAAACCTATAAAGGACCTTGGAGCAGATGTAAACTAGTCCTGTCAATACAAAGAAAACCTCAGTTTTCCACAGCCATTGCTTTCCTTGTCACATTATGTTGCTACACTGCACCCTGCAAACATGGAACGTGTGCAACATTTACCCAAGTTAACAATACAGAAAACACCAAATCTGACTATTAATACAACTGAGGAAGTCAACAGCAATACACCTATTCACACAAACACTAACACAGGGAATCTGAGCCACAGGCAGGCTGATGGCTGCTACTTTCAGACTGGGCTCTGAACAGTTAGCAATGGACAGTCACTCTGAGAAGACTCCCAGTCACCAAGACCAGAAGTGGGTTGCTAGTCATTTTAATAACTGCTTACAGTTAGGAGAAAACTGAAGCACTTCGATTGTTCATGAACCCCATTACAGGACTTCCTACTATTCTAAAGCTCATTACAAATACTGAAACTCAACTTCCTGACAAGGTGTAAAAAACTGTGAGGCCAAAGCAGAGATCATCAAGGAGACCTCTATGGAGGCTGATGGGGATGATGCCAACTATCATGCTCCCTCCCCCAGAAAAGCAAGTTCCTCTAGCAAAGCCTGCAACTCCAACTCCTTCCAACCAAGGGAAGATACCCAGTCCTACACCCAGTTCAGGAAAGGGTCCCTCCTCTGTGGCTCACAGGGTAATTGTTATCTCTCAGATCACTTCTGTTGGGACTGTCAGAAAAGTTTTACATTTTTAAAAAGCCTTTGCAGCTCCCCCTTTTTCAGTGGGAGAGTCTGGAGCAAACTGTGTGCTTGCATATATGAGCAGAGAGCTCCATACCAGCCTGGGGCTTGTGGGCAGGAGACTGCCCTTCTTCAGCAGCTCTGAGAGCAGTGGAGAAGGAGGCGGAGTTGCTTTTTGTCCTAGCATCTTTTTCTGGGGTGAATCATCAGTGACTGGGGTCATGGGGGCATCCAGGGGAGCAGAACCTGGAGGGGTGTCAGGGATTCCAATGAAGGAGGCAACTGGGGTGCTGGGCAATGTCCCTGGAGTGACCTGAGAAAGAGAAAAACCACACTGTTCAAAGTTGCACTCCACCACACGGACTAGCCCCACTTGCTCCTTCTCACAAGAGCACACCACAGTCACCTACTCCAGCCACTCACTACACTTGCACCAGGTGCAGGCTCTCACCCTTTCCCTGCCCTATAGAGCCATTTCCCAGGCATGCACACAGACTGCCTGGCCAACCCACTGGTGCCCCTACATAGCCTTTGATCCAGGCACCTGATCATCACAGACATGAAGATGACACGTATCTCGAGCAGCACTGTACATCCACCACACTACAGCACTACCACAGTGAAAAGTCTACAAAAGAAGGCACGGGCTTCTCCCCAGGCTCTTGTTCCACGATGGACAGAGCTTCACATCCCAGGCTGGTCTTTCCCTCTTACAACAAGAAGGATCCTTACCCCTGGACTGGCCTCGTCCACAGCAGGCTGAGACAGATCTCCCAGAGTGTAGTCTCCTCCTGGGGAGGTTGACCCTGCAGGTGAGCGAACCATCACACCTGTTAATCGTCGTGGAGGGTTCTTAATGGCCTGACGAGCTGGAAGAGAACAGGGGGGAAAAAAAAGTTAGATTCCATCGCTCCATGTTGGACACTCCCCAAAGTGTTACCTCTGACTTTATCCTAAAAAATGCTTAGAAAATAATTTATTTTGTAGGAATTTCTTGCATCACTCTAGGCTCAGTTCACAAATACTAGCATTAGGTAACATGCTTTAATTTCAGATTCCCTAGCAGATGGGTATTCACCACCTCCCACCACTAGTGGGTTAGTTCACTGAATTGCTCCAAGAATTATAAATGAATTAAACATTCACAAAAAGTTTTTTATCTTCGGAAATAATAAAACTAAGGAGAAAACTTCAGGGGTGAAAATCCTGACATTCTAACAGGAAGCCCCTTGATAATTCTGCTTTGTCTTTTCTACAGAACTTCCTTCCTTCCCTGAAGTCTCCTTTATGCTCTGTTGCAAACACAGTGCTGGGAAGAGAATGTGCATTTCTTTTCAGCTTCTGAGCTCAGAGAATTTCTCCTACACAGGTCTTAAAAAGACTTGAATATTCTTCTCATGTTCTTACAAACATATGCATCTCTCTCTGAGAAGTAAGGAGGCTCATTACCAGCTTACCCTGATAAGCAGCATCTGTAGCCTTCCTCTTGACTTCTGCCTCCTCCTCCTCCATTTTTTTCTTTCTGTATACAGAATCAAAACCTATTGTCACACAGTACCCCACTTCCCCTTAGGTCCTCCTGCAGCTTACTGACCCCCATTCCATTCTCTCCAGACAACAAGGTCTTGCCTCTTGCTCTGCTCCTCTCATGCAGAAAGCAAAGGCCAGTCAGAATAACACACTTGGCAGAAAATTTAATTCCAGCTGACTATGAAAGTAGAGGAGGCAAGTGTGATATTGCAAGCCATCACCAAGCTCTTCACTGAGAAACTTACAAAAGGTTTTCCACACAAGCTGGTGCCCCCCAATCTAAACTAAGTCCACCCTCAGAGACCAACGCATCTGCCCAAACAACTCTGATTTAAGTGGGAGAACGCAGAGCAAGAGGTGTCTGACAAACACACACTGCCACACAACTACAATCTCAGAAAAAAAGCGCAACATGTAAATAATTAAATAACCCACATCATAATCTCATTGCACAGCTCCTCCAATCTGTTATCCATGTGTCCAGCTTGGATAAGCTCTGCATCCTTCTTGAGCTGCCTGTAATCAGAAAATCTTTTTACTTGTCTATGAACATAAGCTCTATGTAGCATTTTCACCCCAAGCACAATCCCACTCAGGCCATTTTTTCAAGACAGGACTCTTGGGTGCATGACAGCTTAATGCTTTGGCCGCACACCTGTACTTCTCCTGTGTCTCTTTAATAATTTTCTTCAACTCCTCTACTCGTTCTGCCGTCAGTTTCCGCACAATAACATCTTCCACAGTTTCCACCACCTCTCCCTTCTCACCACGCTTTCTCCTATGGAATTAAAACCAAACCAGTTCAGACGTGAAACACAAAAAACCCCCAATTCTCCTTTTAGAAATGAATGCTGTCTATAATTCCTGACACAAGCAAAAAAAAGAATAAATCAAACTCCTCTTCTAGTTCCTCTTAAATTATATTGGACAGCACCATGACCAACCAATCTCTTCTGTATGCATTTAACTCTAAATGCACCCAGTGCTAAAGACTTCAGGAATAGATCAGAGCCCACCACAAATTCTCAGCCTGAAAAGAATCAATCATTCTGCTTCAGAGAAGACTCTTACCACCCACCCACGATGAAACATCTTTTTTTCTCCTCAATAACTACAGATTTTGTGTCTTTACACTACTGTGGAAGATCATTCAGCACAATCACAAACCAATACTGCTTCTAAACATCCTGCCTTTAAATTAATTTGGTGTGAAATGCCAACTGCCTGGAGTTAGGAGAAACATCTGAGACTATGAAGAACGTGGTGACGCTGATAAAAGAACTGTAAAAAACCACTGCAAAATAGAGACAAAAAATGTTTCCTCTTCTCACTCCTGCTGTCTCTTCCACCCGTTTCGATCGCTAGTTTTGTATGTAAAGCTTCTGACCAAAAAGACTAGCATGTAGTGCTTTATGCCAGCCAAATAAATGTTCCTTTTTGCAGTATTAGGTTCCAAATGCCCACCACGGCTCTTACAAATGGAGCTGTGGCAGAGCCCAAATTACCCTGCCCATGTATCGTAATGACAACTAACAAGTACACAATTTTGAGTAACGTAATCATGTAACGCTGAAAGACTTCTGTCTGATGAAAAAGGAGAAAAGATATGGGAATAATGTTCTGAGAAATACCTTGGGCTTTCCAATCACCCATCTGCCATGCTCTGACCCCACTGTTCACCCATGTCAGCTATTGCAACCAACTTCCTTCATTCCCATATGCTCCTTTTGGGAGGGCACTACTGAGCTCTGCTGTAAGAACCAACAAGTACACCCCAAGCTGCTGCAGACTGCACTTGCATTAGACTTTGTACTCACTTAGGGGTCTCTGTAGTCTCTAAGAGCTCTGAATACTGCGATGCACAGTGCTAAGAAAGAAAGAAACAAAGATGCACTTCTTCAGAGGTGTAACACTTCATGAATATATCTGACATGCTTCTCTAGAGCTTCCCCCATGCTATAACTTAGAACAGTGCAAGGCAAGGGAGCACATCCATTCTTTATTCTAGTGTTGCCCAGGCTGATCTCCAAAGAATAGCTGCTCCCAGCTAGCAATTTAGAAATCAAAGCAAGCCAGCATGATTAGGAAAAATGCAGCTGCATTGTTTCCTTCTGTGAACATGAACCAAAACAATTTCAATGGAGCAGACAAAACAACATTCTATCAAGGCCAGCTTCACAGCTTAGCAGAAACAGTAAGCTACATAAGAACCCCCGAGACTCCTCTCTTCAGTCTTTTAATATCTCTGTCCCTTATACAACAAAAAACCCAGGTGCTTGCTCAAACAAGATGCACCGTAATACACTGGGACCCACAAATTCCTGGGACAAGGAATTCCACACCTTAATTACAAACTTGGTGGAGAACTGTGCCCAGTCTGTCTTGAACCTGCCTTATGGAAGTCTTAATAGCCTCTAAATCTTGTACTGGACAAAGCACAAGACTCAAATTCCAGTGTCTTACCTTCTGGGAAAACCAGTCAGGTGGGCGTCCTGGCTCTGCAAAAGGTTTGATAGCTCTGCTGACCGAGACCCTTCAGGAGAGAGAAACCAAGTCAGTATCAACTTACTATCTTCCCTAACAAACAGGCAGAGAAAAGATGTTGATCTACCTTGTCGTTTACCACTGAATACTGCACATAAACACAGTGAACTTGCCAAGAGGTTATGTTTGGAAACTGCTTAAGTACAACCCTTGGACATAAAAATATTTGCCTATTCTCAAACAAACAACAGCTCCCTTCCTCACTCTGAAAAGTAAGTTTCTAGCTTCTGATGACATCATTACATTTCCAGAAAGCCTTTAGTGAAGGGAAAAATGCAGCAAAACAGAGTGGCAGAAGCAACACACAAAAGTCTATTATCTAACATCATTCTTGATCACAAGTCACCTCTTCCAACTACGTTGGAATAAAATTACTCTTTGCCCTGATTAGCGACACAGTTTAGCAGTGACTTGACAGTGTCAAGTTGGACAGAATGATCTAAAAGACGTTTTCCAACCTAACAGAATCTGTCATTATTGCACTATGTCCTCACACAGCAGCCACGAAAGTGCAGTTCGAGGTACCAACCTAATGCTTCCACCATTAATAGCCCAACTTTGATTTGAACAGAAAGGTCGCTCAAAGCAGAACATGAGTAGCTCTATCACTGTGAACTGGTCCTACTGTACCTGGAGCCCAATCCCACACACGGTCACCCCAGTCAGACACACAGATGCGCCCATGCACACACTGGTTCCTCACCAGTTCTGGTCCCCGCTACGCATGACGGACGAGGCCAGGCAGAGCTTCTCGCGGATGGACCAGGGTTCGGTGGGGCCGGCGCTCAGCAGCTTGTGCTCTGCCGGGACAGCGAACGAGTGCTGGNGCCATTACTTCCCGCCCCCACCCCGCCCCGCTAACCCTCCTCAGGCAAGGCCCTCTCTGGGCCCGTTGCCTCCTGCAGGCGCCATTATTGGCCCATCCCCTCTCTTCGAACTCGCTCAGTTCTCCTCGTGCCGCTACCCTGTCCCGTTCTCGCTACAGCTCCGCTGCCACAGACCTAACCCTACTCCCTCCCCGCCGCCTCGCCCACCCACTCCCGCACTCACTGCCCGTCCCAGTCGCCATGTCCCCCGCCCGTCCTGAGGGAAGGAGGGCGGAGCCGCCCGCAAAGCCCGCCGGGAGGCGCGCACGCGCGCACGCTAAGCCATCCACAAGTGCCCGGAGGCCCAGCCCCCGAGCGCCCCGCGACCATCACTGATTGGCTGCTGCATGGGTGCAGGCTCCTATTGGCGGAGCGGGCGAGCGGCGAGGTTTGAAACCCCAACTGCGGGCGCCGCGAGGGGCAGCGGTGGGTGTGAGTGCTGGAGGGAGACGGAGTCTCTGCTGCGGTGAGTGGGTGGACGGGCGACGGGGTCTCATGCGCTGGTCTGAGCCTGTGTTGTGTCCTTTGGGTGCCAGGTGGAGGATGCAGAAGGTCTCTAATGTGGGCGGCCTTTACTTGCGTACGGCGAGGGGGGGATATTCTAATGCGGCGTCCGTGTGCGTGAGAGGCTCTGGCATGTTCTCTGGTGGGGGATGTGCAAGGGGAATCAGCAGTGCTGGGTGTCCTGTGTAGTGCGTGTGTAGGGGTGTCTGGGGTGCTGTGTGTGTGCAGAGGGTGTTCGGGGTCGTTTGTACCCCTGCAGCGCTGTGCCCAGTGTGTTCTTATGCCCAGGCAGGGTTGGTGGGCCGGTTTGTGCCTGTGGGGAATAGATGGATGTGGCAGTGGGGACAAATTGCCTGTAGTGGGGTGTTCATGCGGGGAGTATAGCTTGGCACCGAGGAGGCTGCTGTAACATCACCCTGTCCTTATTGTGCCCGTTCTTTCCCAGCAGCTGTGAGACGCCATGGCACAAGCACTTGCCTCCCCAGGGCTTTTCTCTGATGATGATGCTGTGGCCTCCCCTGTTCTTGAATCCACAGCAACAGGGTTTGGGGCTGATGTGCGCAAGGACCTGCTTTCAGAGTTTTCTGCCATCTCTCCAAGTCTGGAGAGCTCCCAGCAGGTGAGGCTGAAGCTTGTTTTTCACAAGCAGGGATAGTGTTTTGACTTGAGCTGCTGTGTCACTGCAGTGATGGAGGGCTAAGAGACTCTTCAGAAGACTCTGGAACACACTATTGTATTACAGGGAGCAGTTACTGTTACAAGCGGTGTACTTGAAGGGCCTAGCCAGTAAGTGCTTCTTCAAACAATGCCTGTGTGTTGGTGTCAGGTCTTCAGGTTGTTGGTGTGATTCACTATGTAAGTAAAAGCAATGCTCATGTGCCAGGAAAAGGCTAGAACAGTATCTGCTGTTGATAGGGATTTTGGGACCAGAGAAGTGTCTGTTAGTTACTGAGCACTGGTCAGGGTAGCCACATTGTGTTTCATACTGTGGTTCCCATCAGTGTGCTTACAGATGGCTGTTGTGTTTAACCTGTGCTGATGTTTTCAGGCTGTAGCTGAAGACACTAATGGAAAATTAAAGGTATACCTGAGAGTTCGACCTCTGAAATCCACAGAATTGGAAAAAGGTGAAGACCAGGTGAGACACTGAGTGAAGTGGTTGCCTGAGCTGGTTGCCTGTGTACTGCTGGGAGATGCTGCTATTATCTTTGTACTAAGGCTTATGAGCCACTGTGATGATGGAGTTTTATGTGTTCCTTAGGGCTGTGTCTGCATTGAGAATTCTGAAACTCTTCTTTTAAAAGCCCCTAAGGACTCCTTCACCATGCGGAGCACAGAGCGTGGAGTGGGGCAAGCAGCACACAGATTTTCTTTCACCCAGGTAGATAACTTGGAGTAACAATCTATCTGGAAGTTTTTCAAGCTTAAACAATCTGCTTCCTTAGTTTTGGCCTACTTAAGCTGATCTTGGTAACTTTTCAGCAGCAAATGGCAAACGCTAATTTGTTCATGAGGCTTTTAACAAACCAGAGACTGTAGTGACATCAGATGCTAATGGATTAAGCAAGACAGCAGCTTTTGTAGGGAGCTTGAACTGGAATTACTGGTGGTGTTTGACATGGGGCTGGCAGAGGGAACACAGGAGGTAACTTAGTACCGCTTGAACAACCATCAGCAGTCAGAAGACCAGAAAGGTCTAAATGAAGCTATTTTTCATGTTTTGTTGCAGATCTTTGGACCAGATGTGGGGCAAAAATTGTTCTTTGATGAGACAATGAAGCAGGTAGTAAAGGATGTACTGAATGGGCACAAGTGGCTGGTTTACACCTATGGCATCACCAATTCAGGGAAGACTCACACTATTCAGGGTAAGAAAAGCACTAGGTGTTAGTAACCTTTGGAGGGAGCTGTCTGCTTCTACTAGTGAATCCTCAACTTGCTGTTCTTGCCTTCAGGCAGCAACAAAGATGGGGGGATTCTGCCTCGCTCCTTAGCACTCATCTTCAACAGTGTGGGCAAGCAGCTGTACCAATCCATGGACCTCAAACCTTGCTTTTCCAGTGAGGTGATCCGGCTGGACAGCAGGCAGGTGCGACAGGAAGAGACCAAGAAGCAGACCCTGCTGCGAGGTGGTTCATTGGAGGTAAGTGTACAGCTTCTTGGAGGTTTGAGAATAATGGGGAAGGAATGGTGTCAGGCTACATACATACTCACGTTGTTTCCTTCCAGGAGGAGCTGTTAACTCCACTAAAGAGTAGCGACAGTACTGAATCCCAGCTCCAGGCGACTGCCAGTGGCAGTTTTGACAGTGGAGTTGCTGGCCTCTCTTCATCTAGTCAGCTCACCAGCAATTCAGACATCAGCCAGACAGAAGGTATTTCTGGAAGCCTGTGGAGTACTACCTGCCTCTTGTTGGATGGGCTAAGAAGCAGGGCGTGATGGTGTATTGTGGGTGATGGAGCAAAGATGCTGTCATATCACAGACTCTTTCTTTGAAAGATGAGCATGTCAGGACTGAAGAATGTTGTATGTATGTCTTGCCAACATAAAAAGAGCTCACCAATGCATAGTAACAAGCCTTGTGAAATGAAGTTACTTAATAACCTATTCAATCCATGATTATGGAGCACTTTAATGCCCTATGAAGGGGATAGCTGCAAAGCAGGTTGCTGAAATGACATTGCACTGTGCTTTTGTGCCCAGACTGGCAAACCTAAATGCTACAAGCTGTTTAGGTATCCAGAAGCATAGACTGATGAGGTTACAAGGGCTACAATTTCACTTGTGTGTTTGAATTGCCATATACCTCTGGAGTCAAGCGTATAAAAAGCTCTTAGGAAGGAGGAATCGGTTAAGGACAACTTCAAGCTCTCTCACTAGGGTCAGACATTAGAGTATGTCCTAACTGGAAGAGGTTTACAGAATAATTTGAGTCTGGGGGTGGTGTTCCTGCTGAGGAAAGATACCTTGTTCTATAGCTAAACCATTCTGGCTGGCTCTGGGAGAAGTTCCAGGCATTTTTTCTTTCTTTTTTTCTTCTCAGAACTGGGCCCTCACTGGAATGACTCAGATCGTGTTTCACTCACCAACATGGAAGATGGGCAGTTCTCCATCTGGGTCTCCTTCTTTGAGATTTACAATGAGTTAATCTATGACTTGTTAGAACCAGTTTTAACTGGCCAGAACCGCAAGAGGCAGACACTAAGGCTCTGTGAAGACCAGACTGGCAACCCCTATGTGAAAGGTATATATTTTTAGAAGCCTGCTGGGGAGACTTGAGGACTGAGTGGGTGGGTAGCTTAGCATGATATGTTGGGGAGCATTCTGCCCTTTGGGACCTCTTAGAAGTTTCTGATGTCTAGATTACAGGAATGTTAAGCTTGTTAATGTCTAGGAAATGTAATAGTGAAGCTGGGGCTAAGATAAATAAACTTACTGCCAGTCTAACTGCCTTGCCCAATGCATGCCTGCTTTTCCAGATCTGAACTGGGTCAATGTCCGGGATGCTGATGAGGCTTGGAAGCTCCTGACACTGGGTCGGAAAAACCAGAGTTTTGCTAGCACCCACATGAACCACAACTCCAGTCGCAGGTCTGAAGGAGGTTGTTCAGGCAGAAATAAAATCCTGAGTCTTTAAAGGTTGCATTTCCCTTTTAAAATACCTGTATGTTTCTTTGCAGTCACAGTGTCTTCTCCATTCGGATTCTGCACTTGCAAAGAAGTGGCGGCGAAGTTGTTCCAAAAATCAGCGAGTAAGTTTCATACTCTATAGAATTTGGAGCTCTTTTTTTGTGGATTCATCTTTTCCTGTCTCTTCTGTTGTGGATCTTGGGTATGGGAAATACCTTGAGGAAGGTCTTGTTAAAAGTATTTGGAAGTATTGGTGTTACCTTGTGTATTCATGCACTTAAGGCAGGCCTTTCTGTCTGGCAATATCCCAGACACACCAAAAGAGCTTTCTGTGTCCTATGGTGAAGCTGGAAAGAAGAGCAGGGCAGGTGATTGCAGTATGTTCAAATTGTAAACCTGGGCAGCACAAAACAAACCCAGGAAGTCATGTGAATATTGCTGTAGCAGTAGAATGGGCTGCCCAGGGAGGTTGTGGATTTTCCTTCTCTGGAGATGTTTAAAACCCACCTGGATGTGTTCCTGTGTGACTTGGTCTAGGTGATCCTGCTGTGGCAGGGGGATTAGACTAGATGATCTTTTGAGGTCTCTTCCAATCCCTAATGATTCTGTGTTTTCTTCAGGTTATCCCTGTGTGACCTTGCGGGGTCAGAGCGCTGCAAAGACCAGAAAAGTGGAGACCGAATGAAGGAAGCCAACAACATCAATACCTCCCTCCACACACTGGGTCGCTGCATTGCTGCCCTCCGCCAGAACCAGCAGTCCAAGTGAGTGTCTAGCACTCCAGGGCAAGAGTGTGAAGAGTGTTTTGCTTTCCTATGTGCTCACTCTTGTCTCTTCCCACAGACTGAAGCAGACTGTGGTTCCCTTCCGGGACAGCAAGCTAACCCGTGTGTTCCAGGGTTTCTTCACTGGCCGTGGGCGCTCTTGCATGATTGTCAACATTAACCAATGTGCATCTACATATGATGAAACTCTGTATGTTGCCAAGTTCTCAGCCATTGCCAGCCAGGTAAGCAGCACATGCCAGGATCACAGTATGGTCACAGTACGTCCTGCTTCTGTGGGAATGGGCCCCTTTCCATCACAAAGCATAGGGAATGGTTGCAAATACTCCCTACACTTCTCCAGTGGATGATTAACTTTATAGTAATGGTTGACCAGGCTGCAGAAAAATGCTGTGTTGAAGACTGTAATTTCCACGCTTTGTGGTGGACTAGTAATGCTGGTCTTTTCTCCCTTCAGCTTGTTCAGGTGCCTCCCACCAAGCTGGAACTTCCATCCATACAGTCAATCATCAAAGAGCACAACAGGCGAACCAGCCAGGGTTCAGAGGCAGTGGCCAAGGAAGAATTGGAATCAGAAGAAGATAGTGAGGATGAAGCAGATGTTTCAGTGTATGAGAAGGAGGTGGGTTGTGACTTAGAGCCTTTATAGATAGATGGGAAAGAACACTACTGTTAACTTTGGTCTGGGAGGTGGGACTGGAGCTCTGCACTATACCAAGAGAACATCAGACCCAGGAAATTTGG
This sequence comes from Rhinopomastus cyanomelas, assembly GCA_013400115.1. Classification (NCBI taxonomy): domain Eukaryota; kingdom Metazoa; phylum Chordata; class Aves; order Bucerotiformes; family Rhinopomastidae; genus Rhinopomastus; species Rhinopomastus cyanomelas. Next base: position 1,336,360 of record VXBP01000804.1, on the reverse strand, counting down.
AATCCACGAGGAAAACACCACAGCTGGTCTATACCTGAAGCACATGCTTAATTTGAAAACACTCAGTCTTTTATGGAGTAAGGACAGTAAGAGCTTGGCTGCAGACCTGTAGTCCCTACTCTGCAAGGAAAACCCAGGGATCAGAAAACATGCAAAACAGATGGGTAAATTGAGGAAAAAGATCAAACTACTTAGATACTCAAAACACGCAGCTGGAATAGCTGAAATATAAAGATCAACAAAGACTTGAACTGTAATCCTAAGTGGAATGACCTAGTTTATTCTGTGTCTTAATTCTGTGGTGCAGTGTGGGCAATGAAGTCTGTCTCCTCCTATTAGGACTTGTTGCACATTGTGGAAGCTGCACGAGAACTGCTGCTGCAAGAGCGGCAGGAGAAGCTGCAACTAGAAATGCGCCTCCGTGAAGAGATCTGCAATGAAATGCTGGAGCAAATGCAGCAGAAGGAGCAATGGTGCAGGTACAGTTTGTTAACCTCCCTTCCTTTTTTCAGGGTGAGATGCAGTGCTGAGAACTGCCAGACCATGACATGTAGTTTTTGATTCTTTTTGTAGCCAACACGTGGATGCTCAGAAGGAGCTGCTGGAGGAACTGTATGAAGATAAACTGAATAACCTGAAGGAGTCACTGACTGACTACTACCAGGAACAGATTCAGGTTTGTTGACAGCAATGAAATGACACCAGAAGAACGGCAGTGGATCTGGAAGTGAATGCAGCCATTCTGACTCCTCTATACGTTCAAGATGATTCTGTCCCCTTTTATTCCTTTTGCAAGTTTCTTGCTTGTCTCTCTTCAGCTTAACATGCTTATGTGAATTTCTCTTCCTGATTTTAGTTGTGATGATGGGTATGGGCCTTTCTTTGTTTTATGATCTTTGAATGGTCCCTGTTACAGACATGTCTGAAGATGCCAGCTTTCAGAAAAAAACATGTAAGAGGTGGTAAAACTGATGTAACTGTGGTTTAGGCTCCTAGGGAATGGGTTCAATGTTTTCACTGAAAAGAAACTGACAATAGTGTCCAATGTGTGAAATGTGTGCTGGAGAATGTCTTCTGGAAGAAAGACATTGTAAGTTTCAGAAAGCTATCTGAAACAACCTCTTGTTGAATAGTTGTATAAACTTCCTTTCTAAGGAGCGTGATGAGAGGATTCAGGAGCTCCAAGCTGCTCTGCAGGAGGCAAAACAAAAAATGGACAGTCTGGATACCACACAAAGGGAACTGGGGCAAGGCTTGCGGCGATCAAAGCGAGTGGCTACCTCAAGTGCTCTGCAACAAGAGCTGGCAGACACTAAAGACAAACTGGAGCAATGTCAGATGGAGTTAAAATCTGCAACAGCTGGTAAGATCCTGCACTGGTTCTGAACTATGTTTGAGCAGTCCTTGGAGCGGGATGCAGGTATCTTTTTCAGTTGGAGGGTATGCTGGATACAGACATCCTGAAATGACAGTTCTGAGTTGCTGCAGATAATAGGAATTGTGTGCTTGGATGGAAAGGGTTTCATTTCACTTTAACATTAAAATGAACTTAAGAGCACAATCATCTCCCTGGTCCCTTTGTAACTGAAAGAGAGAAGCCCGGAATGGTTGTGTGTCTGCATAAACTCAAAAGCTTTTTTTAGTTTGCCTATGGCAGCTTGTCTCAAAAGAAGTCCTGACTTCAGGAATGGAAAGCTTATGAACATACTGTTGCTCACGACGTTTTTCTTTTTCCTAGAGTTGCGCAAGTACCAGAAATTACTGGAGCCACCTCCCTCTGCCAAACAAATTACTGTGGATGTGGACAGGAAACTGGTAGAAGGACAGAAGGTAACTTAATCTCTGTGATAAAGGAGGGAGGCAAGGTGGCTGTCAGTTTAAATGGTGTTTGGAGCTGCTGTTTCCAGGCTGTTCAACAAATGGTTGAAGTTGAAATGGGTCTGAAATGTTACCAGAGATGGGACGCTGTAGTACTGTGATTGCAGTACCTCATTCTGATGGGATCCTTCAGTACCATGTCTGAATTACTCTGGGGTTCTATGTTAGCAGAGCAGTGCCAAAGGTAGTTGTTGAATTAAATCTTTTTCTCCTGTAGAATGTCAGATTGCTGCGCTCAGAACTACAAAAACTTGGGGAGTCTCTTCAGTCTGCAGAGCGGGCTTGCTGCCACAGTACAAGTGCAGGGAAACTTCGAGAAGCTCTCTGTATGTGTGATGACATGCTGGCTAAACAGGTAACAGTCTGTTTTGTTGTGGGTTATGCAGAGATTTAGTCTATGCACTTTGCCTTAATGAGTAGAATAACCTAGGCTCTTGCAGCTACAAATAAAAATTACATATTCCCTAGACACCTTCCATTACATTAAGGGAGCGATAGATTGCTAATTTTCCAAGTGGCTGAATCAGACTGCATATTTAACTCTCCAAAGAAGACTCCAAATTGTCCCTGCTCAGTTAACTGACAACCTGCACTTAATGAGAACTCTGAATTCTACTTTTCCTTATCTTATTTGTCTATTGAACTACTACACTGACAGCAGCAGCTTTTATGCATGGACTTAACTAGCACATCAGTTAGCAAATTTTGGCAAAGGCAGTTCAGTTTATCCTCTACAGAACCAGGAAGCAAGGCAACTTGTCATATCTATGTATCTATACACATGGCCTTTCCCTTTCCCAGGACCAAACACTGGCAGAACTACAGAACAACATGATGCTTGTGAAACTAGACCTGCGGAAGAAAGCTGCCTGTATTGCTGAACAGTACCACACTGTGCAGAAGCTCCAGGCTCCTCCAACGCCTTCCTTAAAGAAACGGTTCTGTGCTAACAGGGAAAACCTACAACCCAATCAACCTCCTGGTAAAAAGCCCTTCCTGCACAACCTTCTGACACGCTCAGCTACCCGTCCTGCTGCTGGCAGAGGGTGGCAGCTTCGTTCAGTTGCTCTATAGACTCTTCACAAAGATCCCTGACCCACTATTACTGGAACAGGTGGCAAAGCCAATATAACAGCATCTATTTTTCTGTGTGCTTGTTTATTGTTAGTGTAGCTGCTTGAGAGCTTATGTAAACATTTTTTTGGATATGTATGGTTAATAAATTTTTAATCTATACCAAAGAGGACAAAATGACCTTTTGGAATTTAAACTACAAGGAGGAAAGTCTTTAAATATAAAACAATGCAGACGATTAAAGTTGTTTAACAAAAGGACAAGTTCTTCAACTGTTGGCACAAAGTTCACAGGACTGTCCTTGAAAGATACTTTCCCTTCCTTGAATTATAATCCTTTATTGAAGTATACACATTCTAGTCCAGGGCTGCTCTGTCGGATCTTGGCTTGCAATTCTGGTTCCAAGCGTGTTACAGACATAGAACTAAGCAAAAGAAACAGTAACAGGGTTATATATAGCATGAACTTGGATGTAAAAATAAGGCTGCAAATGCATCTGGTTAAACCTTTTGCAATCCAGAAAGTTTTCAGATTATTTTTAACTCTTGACGGAATTGTACTCAGAGCAGGGCAAAACTAATTGTCTGCTTAAAAGGAAACAAGATAGCCTACAGAGTAAAGAAATGGCTGCTTCTCCGACCATGAGGGTACTTAGTTACTTGAGGTTGTTGCTGGCAATAGGAGCTTACCTTCTTAAAGGTGTTGATATTAAATAAAATATATTTACATACTTAACTTACTGATCTAACACAAACCTTTTAGTCAACTGAATGACAGTCATCTCACAGTAAACTAAGCTACCAGGTCATTTAAGGAGCTGCAATTTGTTAAATAGAGCTTCAGGTCTAATCTTCCCTGGTTAAAACAGAACTGTACCGCACTTGTGATGCCAGTTTGTCAAGTCATCTCCTGGCAGCCTGGGTTCACACAGTTACAATTCTCTGTTCAACACCAGGCAGGGAAACAAACAGATGGTGTCATGCTGCTTTTGTTGTACTTGAATGCATTGGATGAAAATGTGGTATTGTTTTCTGGAAGTCAAAAGCTACTTTAGTTGCTCACTACTTCTATGGATTTGGTTCCAGCTCGCATTGTTTAAGCTGCATTTGGCAGCTTGTTGAGTTTAGACAACCACTAATAAATGAGAGGGGCAGCTTAGCTGAATTGAAGGCCCTGTTTGTAGTACATACTGCAAATGGAGCTAACTTTTACTTATTCCAGGTTTCACTATCATTTCAGCTATAATGAACATTGTTTCTAGGACATTTTTCAGAGGTATTTCTGTATTCAAGAAAAATACAAATCAAATTACAAATCTGCACCTATAGTCAGGTGCTGTTCTGTATGATCAGAGGAGTTTCCAGCTGAAAATGAAGTGGGCTCTGACTGTATTTAATGATGCTATAACCTTGCTGAACATGAATATTGTTTGAACCACATCAGCCTTTTATGAATCACTCTAGTGATTTTTAAATCTGTATTATCCATGTCAAACCTCATGTTCACTATCCCTACATATTTGCACATCAAGCTGCTACAACTCAAGTCTTGTATATTACTGATGAATAACATAGTTAATGCTTTTGTGAATGTTCTCATGTTTATAATCCTTATTATATGGGAGTTACACTTGTATGCTCTAGGGGATACTGACTATTGTGCAGTACTTTGCATGTATCTGGAGTATAACATTAAAGCAAGAATAATTCAACAGGAATACGCACCTTTTCTGAGGAAACAGTGCACAACATAGGGGTGTTGCAAAGACAAGACTAGAGGAGACAAAAAGGATTTACAATATTTAAGGTGCTAAAGGAGAACTGAAAACTCTTAGGCATGGTCATATAGGCAGAAAGTTTTTGTATACACTAAACAAGGTCAAGTTCCATTACACACAGATCATTAGGTGCTCAAAGGGTCCACCAGGGGTCATCAAGTACAACCCCCCCCCTCATATTGAGATTCTCATATTGAGATGGAACTTCTTGTGCTCCAACTGACACCCAGTGCTCCAAGTGACACCCACTGCCCCTTGGCCTATCTCAGGGTGCAAGTGAAAAGAGATTGTCTCTTCCTTTTTGACACAGCCTTCATGGATTTATAGCCAGTGATTAAGTGCCCTAGTAACTTTCCTCTCCAAGCTGAAAAGTTCCAGATCTCTCTCGCTCTCCTCATGAGGCAAGTGCTCCAATCCCCTAATCATCCTTGTGGCCCACTGCTGAACTCTCAATGAAGTCTCTATCTCTCTTGAACTGCGGAGCCCAGAACTGGACACAGTATTCCACATGTGGCCTCACTAGGGCAGAGTAGAGAGGAAGAACCTTCCTTGATCAGCTGGACACACCCTTCTTTATCCATCCCAGGATTCCATTGGCCTCCTTGGCCACACGAGCACACTGCTGTTCCATGGAGAACTTATTAAATGGTATGTAAACTTAATTTCTCATTCCACTATACCATCTGAAATAATTTACCCGCTATGTGGTATTACATGCATCAATATCTTGCTTACAGATGTGTATGAAATTATGTTATTTCTTTGCAGTATTTTGCATTGACACATGTATCAACATCCAATGCTAGATAACAGCAAATACATCTCTCCATTAACTAGGTATTTCAAGAATTCATCAAACATATGAGATTCCACTTATTATGAAGGTAGCAGCCAAAGCACATTTTCTAATCAAGCTGCTACATGCCTTTTTTTGCCACTCTCTTTCTTCTTCCCTCTCTCTGCTTTTCTTGGCAGCTTCTTCATTACCAACAGCTTTTCAAAAATATGTGTTACCAGTTACAGATATGCAAGTGAAATAACTGCTGTAGCCTCACTAACTCTCTCAACTTTTTTCTTTAAACAAAGTGGAAATATTGCTACTTCCCAGTAAAAATATCTACAAATGTATCTTAAAATAGCAGAGACAATCCAAAGAAATCACTTACCAGAATCCAACTAATCCAACTTGAATGGGAGCACTCATCCAAGGAAACCTCTGTTAAAAACAAACCACACACAGTGAGTATAGTATCTTTTCTCCCTGCTGTCATGAAATTCTTGTGAGAGACAGACTGCAACACTCGTGGACATGACAAAGGCTAAACAATTGCCATCACACCTTAAACCTGAGCTCCATCTGAGTGCCAAATCCCTTTAAAAGTAGTAAGAAAATTTCCAGAGTTACTAGTGTACACTGTTTCTGGAACAACTGTCCCTTACAAACTACAACAGGTAGTTGACTGTTTTACTTGGTGCCTTATCCTGAGTACCTGGGCCACTCCTTTGAGTTGCACAGGCCCACAGTGGCCAGTGTCCCAGATAAAGTTTGGAGTGGTGCTGCAGGTTCAAGGTGCTGCTGCACTTCCCATGGGCACACTGAATTTTGCCCAGGTAGCCCTAAGAAGTGCTAGGGCTTTGGTTTACAGCTCCTGTCTCTGGGACATCAAATGCCTTTAACTTATAACTGGAGAATTACTTTGTGAACAACTGCAGCCACCAACCACAAATAAGCGAGGTGTCAAGGAAAAATGTCAGTCTGTCTCTCTTAGCACTTTCTCCCATCACTGATGTGTAAGATCTTGCCCCTGTAGCACTGTGCATTTCTGTAACAGTTCACTTTGTATTAAAGGAAAAAAAGGTAGAACTGAGGAAACAAAGCTGAAAACCAACACATAACCTATGGATGCATTTTTAGCATATTCCTCCTTGCCATAACTTCTGCAGAACTTGAACGTACATCTAGAAATAGACCAGTTTTCTTGCAGGTCTTTACATGATCTAGGAATCCCCCCCGCTCAATGTTAGAATTTTAGTTTAAATTAATTACTAACAAGATTAGACCAGACCTGTTTAAACAAAGCTACTGCAACGGCCTTCTGTAGCCACAATAAAATCAGTCTCTCCAGTAAGTAGGACATACACAACAGCCATGGTAACAGCAAGTTGATTTAAACTAACTAAAACCAGCTAATGAGTTAAAATCACACATTACAGTGGATGATGTTGTCAATAAAGATGGGGGTTTCTTCCTGCAAGAAGCATTTCTCAAGATGCATAAGTTAGAGAGGAAACTAGTGAACAAAAGAGGGGCACTATTTGAGCGTAGAAACAAAAAAGAAACGTAGAAAGTTTGGTGCTTAGTGCTAAGCAAGCTTAGTGCTAAGCAAGGTCACAGCAGTGTAAGAGGCATGGAAAACAAGCATGTGTGGATTAAAGTTTCTCCATAGCCTGAGAGAGAAGAAACGATGTAGAAGATTGCTTCTCTTTTTCTTTTTCCCCTGGAGTCAATCTGTAATCCAGCAATGAGTGCAGGAAGAACTCTGTGATTCAGCAATAACACGCAACAACAGATAAATCAAAAAAGCAACAGCAAGAACAATAAAGAGTGAATGCAGCAGTGCTCTGCTGTTCTTGCATTTTGCTAAACACACCTTTATTTGACTCTCAGCTGAGATAAATTCATTCTAAATGCTTTAAATTTTATACATTATAACACTTGGCATGACAAAGACTAGCACTGCTGAACATCACACACGGGGGGGCACAAGTTAAGCTCTGCACTGCAGGTGACTTCAGTCTCTGATGAGAATTACAGGACGGTGAAGCTACACAGTGCAGTGTGAGTGTGGGGCCTGAGACACACGACAGAAAATTTTGTAACTGAACTGACTGTTGGAGGCTGTCATGAAAGTAACATGCTTTTGTGTCTTTATCAGAGTTGGCCATTAATTGACAGAGAGGTGTCTGTGAGTACAGACAACATAAACAACATCTATTTCATATGGTGGAACTTTTTTGCCAAAGTGCTTGATCTGAGTTTCAGCTTTTATTTTTCAAGGATGTCACCAGGCTGTGCTGATCAAGTAAGACTGTGAGGTAAAACACTAACACTTGTAGGTCAGTGTTAAGAATGGGAGTTAGGGAACAATGTAAGACAATAAATCAAAACTCAAAAGTTGGGATGTACACCCCTACAAAGGATACAATGGCAAAGAACACGACAGCAGAAGAATTTATTGTGTTACACAACTATCATTTCGCTCTGGAAGAAGGCAGTTCCCTATGAATTCAGATTTCATTTCCAGATGTCTTTAGTGCAAACAGAGAAAACAGAGTAACGATAATTTAGCAAACAAAAGCTGTAAGGAGAATCAGCTTTTTTCTAACAGCTTCCTTTCACTGTTGGATGTAAAAATCTGTCAGCTCTCCCAGGCTAGCTGTGTCTGTTTTTTTTTAAAAAAGAATAAATGAAACGACAGTTAAACCAGGAATGCGTGGAAGACTCTAGAGTGTAAGATATTAAAGAATTATGCTTAAAAACAAAAGCCTCTCTTCTAGTGTTGCAACAGTTTTGAATCTATATTTCAGTTGTAACCAAAGGTCCTGAAGGAGCTTGCTTTAAGGATATGTGAGGAAATCTATGGAATCAGCTGGAACGTTAATACAGTATATGGAACAGGGAAGAAACAGTAGCTAAAGCCATAAGAATAGCAATACAAACGACAACCTCAGTGTGGACTTGAATTTTCAGAAGGTTCTATGGATAAGAACCTATTTATTTCCTTAGGTGAATGGTTACCTGTAGCTAAAATAAACCTCTAAATGCTGTGCCTCACAGCAGTGTTGTCTTATGGATCCTCCTGCTGCCACAGGTAACTTAGTTCTACACAGAACTAGTCAAGTGTATGTTAGCAGGGACAATGAATACAGACACTACAGTCTCATCAAGAGCTACTATGCTGCATAACCACATAAAAGGCAGCCAAAGCTGCTGTTGAAACCTACAGCAAAATCACACATATATAAAACCAGATTATTTTTCAAGTCAAGAAAGAATGAAGATCCTTTTTGACGCAGTGTGTGCTTGTGCTCTGAAAAACATTCTTGAGCCATTTTCTAGCAATAACTTTGATTAATATTGTTAATTCATACCAATGTTAGCACCAAAATGTCCTTGTGCAAAACAATGTTGGAATATGGGGGGATGAACAGTGTGATATAATCTACATCTCACATCAAATGTCTTGAGGGTGATAGTGTGCTATCACTGAGACCAGCACTCCGAAGCATTTATCTCTATCTTACTGCAGAACATAATTCTATTTTATTCATTATTCCACAACCATTTGCCTATTTTCTGGCTTTGATAGGCAGGCAAGAATTACGTTTGAGCGATGGTGCGCAGTGCAAAGGCTAAGAACAGTGAGTTAGTAAAGCTTTGTGTGGATGGTGCTGGACTACTGCAAACGGGATGGTGCTGCTGAAACCTCAAGTGGATGGACATGCAGAAGCTGCTTGTTAAAAATGCAGCTCATTCCTTAATGGCTTTAATACTAATCTCTACTAAGTGTTACACCACTGACTACCTGCAGAGCAGTGTTTCACCTGAACTCACAGTCTTTGAACCTGAGGGGGAGGAACAGATGAGCATAAACGGTCATGAGGGTACCAAAGACCACTGAGCAGTCACTGAAGAGGTCACTCACTTTTGCTGATCTGAAAAATTCACAACACCCTTACATTGATTATAGCACACACAAACAAAAGTTACTTGTCTCAAAACCCTGGGGATTGCTGCAACATCTTCACCGGCATCATACGTTTGATAGCATTTGTGACATCTCTCCTATGTCAAGTACATATTAAATAATCTTTGCTCTAAATGCATGATTTTGACATTCTTCTTTTAACAAAGATTAATGTTCTAGGAAACACAATCTCAACGTAAGTATCACAAGCTGCTTAATGCTATTCTGCCAGGGCTGAAAGAAATCAGCAATTAAGAATTAGCCAAATCAGTATAGGGCCCTTTATGCTGCAGAGGAATCACAGAATCATAGAATCATTACGGACTGGAAGGGACCTTGAAAGATCATCTAGTCCAATCCCCCTGACACAGCAGGATTACCTAGACCAAGTCACACAGGAACACATCCACGCAGGTCTTAAACGTCTCCAGAGAAGAACCACCCTGGGCAACCTGTTCCAGTGCTCCGTCACCCTCACTGTGAAGAAGTTCCTTCTCATATTTATGTGGAACTTTCTATGTTCCAGCTTACAACCATTGCCCCTTGTCCTATCACTACATGACACCGAGAACAGCCCAGCTCCATCGTCCCGACACCCACCCCTCAAATATCTGTAGACATTAATGAGGTCACCCCTCAGTCTCCTCTTCTCCAAGCTAAAAAGATCCAGCTCCCTCAGCCTCTCCTCGTAAGGGAGGTGTTCCACCTCCTTCATCATCTTTGTTGCCTTACGCTGGACTCTCTCCAGCTGCTCCACATCCCTCTTGAACTGAGGAGCCCAGAAATGAACACAATACTCCAGGTGTGGTCTCATCAGGGCAGAGTAGAGGGTGAGAAGAACCTCTCTCCATATGCTAACCACCCCCATTCTGATCCACCTCAGGATGCTGTTGGCCCTCTTGGCCACAAGAGCACACTGCTGGCTCATAGTCATCCTGCTGTCCACCAGGACCGTCAGATCCCTCTCTCCCACACTTTAGAACTCAGAATTTTCTATTTCACTTTCTAAGCACTAGTGTTTTCTGTTAGCCAGAGAAGAGGAAAGCAAGACAATTCTGGAAATAAAAGCTTTTAAAACTGGAAGACACTCAGGATTTCTTTCCAGTGCCTCATTTATAAACATAAAGAAGCACTTTCAAATGGGAGATGTAACTAGGGAAATCTAACTCTGCACAAAAAAAATGAAGGGCAGAAATAACAAATATAATTGTAATATTTTAGAAAGCTCTACCTTAGACAAACAAAACCAGGCAACTTCTCTGCTTGTCCTCCCAGTCCCCACCCAAAGCACATTTCCAAGTGGGGGGTGTTTAGAGACTCAGACCGTGCTTTCTTTTTCTAACTTTTCCTATCAGGAAGGAGACAGATTCTCTTATGCTACTGTTCCCAGCTTGTTGGGTGCATTTCATGGGTAGAAACTTTTCCTGGAGCTACACAGTCAATAAATTAGTGATATTGGCTGGTGAATATGGATCTCCCTTTACTGGTAAAGAATTAGAGTTCTTCATATGCATAATGACAGGACGAGGGGAAATGAGTGTAAGCTGGAACATAGGAGGTTCCATATAAATATCAGAAGGAACTTCTTCACAGTGAGGGTGATGGAGCACTGGAACAGGCTGCCCAGGGAGGTTGTGTAGTCCCCTTCTTTGGAGAAGGAGACCCGCCTAGTTCCTGTGCGACTTGGTCTAGGTGATCCTGCTGTGGCAGGGGGATTGGATTGGATGATCTTTTGAGGTCCCTTCCAATCCCTAATATTCTGTGATTATTTCCCTTGTGTCAGACAAACCCTATAACCAAAATTATTCTTGTTCTCTCATGCACACACAGTGTATAATGTCGATTTATATATATTTTCTCTCACAAGGTATTTGACTTCATGCTACCCTAGCATAATCTCTGATGAAGCACACCCATTCTATGTCTACCCTGCATGTGCTCATCCAGTAAATTTTAAAGGACCATTTTCAAAAGAGGTTTTTACCATTGCTGTAGTTTCCAAAGTCAAATTACTACTTGAGCCCCTAAGCAAGGCCTCCTTGTTGAGAAAGAAGTATTACTAAAATGTTCAGTATTTCTCTTAATAAACTCTTTTCCAAGTCTCAGTACAAGGAAGGTTTATTTACTAGGAAGACTTGTACATTTTAAGAGCAATTATAAAAATGACAAAGAAGTTAATATTTTTGTAATGTTATTTTACACTGTGGTAAGAATCAAGCTACCTCTGTCTAAGAAAGACATTAAGAAAGTGACAGCTGTAAAACAAGCTCTACAGTAATGCCCTCCCAGAGAATTTGGAGGCAAATATGTGGACTCAAAATGTATTTTAAATTCAGGAAAACACCAATGTATGGTATGAAATACAGACATGTAGATTACCTAAGACTAACCTTTAGAAAGGCTCTCTTTTCCAACATATTCATTATGAACGGGGGAATTGCTGCAAACGAGAAAAAAAAAGAAAAAGCATGAACCTTGGAGAATAAGGCACTTTGTTTTCATTTTCTGTTAAGATGAACTAGTACCAAAACACAACTTTCACAGCCTTTTGCTATTTCACACTGCCAAGTCAAGATACAAGACTGGTAGCTACAGAGGTAAATTTTCACAACAAGCAAAATTTCTCACTTCACTCATAACTAAACCCGAGTTACTACTTGGCACCTATTCTTCAATAAACTACTTCCACTCAAGTGGAATTTGCTACCATTTCTTTGTTCTTCGTTTCTTTTCTGCAAAAGCATCCCAGAAGCTCTTCTGCTGCACTTCAGTGTAATTCACTGTGGATATTCTCATCACTTTTGCTATGAGAAATGTATGTTTCTCCATGGACCTTCTTCACAGCAGTGTAAACGCTGCGTGAGTACCTTTAAGATAACACAGCCTCTGAGAAAAATCACTCAACTAGAATCGCTCTCACATTAGGAACTGATAATCAGGAGATGCACATGACTGTGGTTATCCTTACCCATGCCAGGAGAAGCCATGAGAATCCTTGATATAACCACCTGGGTAATTGCCTGCTGAGCTGCTTTGGTTGATTCACCCAGCCTGTTTCCATTCTCATCTGTGACAGGGATTCCAGACTTGAGTTCCCTATTGAATAAGGAGTAAACATAAAGCAGTGACTGACATGTGTTTATTCACCTTTCTTGTCACCATACCTTTGTCCCATTAAAAGCTCAGTTATAAAAATTATGGTTTTTAATGTCATAATTTAGCCAGTTTGCAATAACTTCCTTCTGGCTTTCTGGTGCAAGTTTTAATTTCAACTGTTAAGAACATATTTGAAAGCATAAAACAAACTAACATTCCTGCAACTGTATTATTGACTACTAGACCTTTTGCTGAAGTGCAGGGTTAGGTGTTAAATTCATATAATGGGGAGAACTTGATGGGAGTGAGAAGATGACTGACGGGTAGATACAGTGAGGACTGCCTTTATTCTCTTCAACTTTTATAAAGACGTTTTTCATTTGTTTTTCCCCACTGCTATTATTAGTCCTAGCCAAATCAGAATACATAGGAGATTTTGTTTCTGAGAAAGTGGATATTTTTCTAATCTCAGATGATTAAACAGAACTGCAGAGCCTGACTTCTATGACTAACCTTGCATGTGGGATTTGAAGTGACAGTATTTTTCCAAAGTGGAGTTTGTACTAAAGGGTCCATGTGATCAAGTTTTGAAAGACTGGTACTTGGTTTTTGAGTTCTGAGACTCAAGAACTCTATGGATATTTATCTGAAGAAAATGAGGATGTTCTATTTTATTCCTGTCACAATCAATCAATCAAACAAAACAGGATCACGCATGAGGTTTTTGCAAGGTTCTGAAACAAGCTAAAGATATATAAATTGCTTTTTTAGGTAACTTGCTGATCTAAAAACTTGGTAACATCCTTCAAGAATGAGTGATCTTTGCTCTTTTTCCTACCTTTGTCTCATTAGTGGAATATTAATGCAGTTAGCAGCAGCAACAGCAGCAAAAGGAACAAATCGTCCTATAAGAGGTGATACATGCTGTAAAATACACAGAGGAAAAAAAAAAAAGTTATATAATAATCTTCTTTCCCAAAGGTCATATTAAAACGCTTGATATGCTAGTGACAAGCAGACTTACCTCTTTCAAATTAAAATTAAGTGAAATTACTGGTAACGTGGAGATAAAACAACAAATGATGTAAGTCAAACAGTTGTCTCTGAGCAAGCAGTGGCAAGAGACTGGCAAAACCACTCTTAATTCAGTAGCATCACCGCAAAGAAACATTAGCTTCTAAGCATGCCTGTCAGCCCAACAGCAACACTACACACATCATAACTTTACTATCTCTGCTGGCAAGGCCACAGCCAGTGGCTCCATACCAGCTGCTTTGTATCTAGAGGCACTGACTACAGAGGCAATTAATTGACTCCATGTTTTGTATCGTATGAATCACCGTGTGTACAACGGTCTCTCAAGTAACATGTCAATGCTATAGCGCTCCCAGTACATTAAGGCATGTGCACAGGGACACAGAACACATTTTGGCCCTTTTATTTTTGCTTTGTAAAGGACCTTCTTAACTTGATTATGTTATGCACTTTGTTTAAAGAATTTGAATTCTCCGCACTGAAGAGTGGTACCTCCTTAAAAGTTCTTCAGCCAAGCTAGAACAGGCATCTACGTTATAGAAGTGACACTGCACCTTAATAACACACCTTACAGTCTATGGGATAAGGAATCCAATGTTGTTGTAATTACACATCAACTCAAATTAACTTTCAAATGCTATTACATACTCTGACAGGTAAAAACCAAATGGCAAATAAACCATCCAGATATTGTTTGCATTAACAAAAAAATGAGGCTGTTTGACATGCATGTAAGGACTACATATAAAACTAACTACCTGGGGCAAAAATTATCATAGAATCCCCATTAGGGATTGGAAGGGACCTTGAATGATCATCTAGTCAATAACCCTGCCACAGCAGGATCACCTAGACCAAGTCGCACAGGAACACATCCAGGCGGGTCTTAAACGTCTCCAGAGAAGGAGACTCCACAACCTCACTTCTGATCCACCCAGGATGCCATTGGCCCTCCTGGCCACAAGAGCACACTGCTGGCTCATGGTCATCCTGCGGTCCACTAGGACCCCTAGGTGACTGTTGCACCCTAATCCCTCATCCAAGTCATCAATGATTAGGTCTGGTCCCAGCACCAACCACTGGGGCACTCCACTAGATACAGTAATAAATAATGTAGGGATATAATAGACAGTTGCCAAGGGCCACTGCAACTCCACACTGGGAGCTGTACACAACATGACACAAACGAGGAGAACTGAGCATTTAGCATCTAATGGAACAACAAAGTCTAGTTAAGAGTGGAAAAAAGAAATCAGCAATACCTTTGTTAGTGCATTAAGACCTAAGGCTGTTGCGACAGCACCTGTAGTAGCAGAAACATAGGCTGTTCCCAGCTGGCTAAAACAAAAATAAACAAGTTTGCACATGCACAACAACTACATTTATGGTACTTTGAACATTAAATAGATTTTACACAAGTCGTTATGCTCCCGCCAAAGTCAAGAAGTAGACCCTTCTGTGAAACTGCAAAAAGATGTGGATGGAAGACCCAAACAGAATATTCCTTTAAATGCTGTTCTTTCACTAGCAATAAAAATCACAAGTATCAACATCTTAACATTGAATCAGGTTCTGCTGGTTCTACATTGCTATGTGTTCTGCATTTTCTCATATCTGGATGATCCCCTTGAAATATTTAGTTCTGTGTTTAATTTAATTTCCTAAGAGCTTAAAATAAAGTCAGTTCAGATTTCTAAGGCCGCACCTACATTCATAACTAAAATCACTGGTACCAAAACCCATATATGCAGACCTGCTATGCTGCAAACACCCAAATCCAACACAATCTGTCCTAAAGAAAACATACTTCGCATACTTCCCAGCTAGGAAGTGTCTGTACATCCACTGCTTTTTCCTGAACATCTATAAGCAAGTCAGCCTCAAAATCAAAAAGTCAAGCACTGCAATTCCAGTTTCCTATTCATGACTTTCAGCTTTCTACATCTATTTAGTCTCCCTCTTTGCTTTCAAGTAGAAACAAATACAGTGCAGACCCTTTCTTTAAGGGTCCTCTTTTTGTAAACAAGCACAGTGTGGTGTGTGCTGGATGCAGGGCACAGAGGAACCCAAAGGTTCATACAAACCCAAATTTAGAAATATCCTGGTGTAACACCAAATTGACGAGGCACTTTCAAATGATTGATTGAGCAATGCAACACAGATCCTATTAAATACTACACTGTTAAGTGCTTATGATCAAGGTGTTCAGGGTTATCTTTACTGTCAGAAATGGAGTTTTCACCTCCATTGTTCTCAGACTTCTCATATGCACATATCGAAGTAATAATAAGCACACATGAAAAAACCATACCCCTCTATCACATCAAGCTTTAAAGCCTAATCATGTTCTAGGCTATCAGACAGCAACTTATAAACACATCTGAAGTATGTTGTTCGGTGTCTGACCTGACAGTAATTGGGGCATCACCACTTCTGTTTGTGTAATTCACTATGGCATTGAAGGACTGGTTAATCCACTGCCAGAAAACCACCGCTGGTGTCGTCCTTGAAAAGAGAAACAGTTACTATTAACACAGTTGCACCAACAGCACAGGAAAATGATGGCAAATCAAGAAAAGCCAGTGCAAACAGTAATCACTCATGCAGAGGCTCTTGTTTATCTGAATGAAACAATGCAGTCAATCAGACACCTCCTGATAATGCAAGTACTATTACTTTTAAGAACACAACTTAAAAGCATTGTAATTAAATACAATGCTTTTAAATTAAATACAATTAAATACAATACAAGCTTTGTTGTAATAACAAAAGCATTACAGCAAACATCTCTATTAAAAAAACCCCACAAAGAAATATGAAACACTCTAATTCCCAGAATACAGGGTTAGTTTACAGTCTGCTAGCTCTCTTTAGAAGATTCATAAGTGAATGAGATGCCAGAGGAAGTTGAGGCAATAAAGAAGCCTGCCTTGGTTGATAAAGACTGGGTTAGGGATAAGTTGAGCCAACTGGATGTACACAAATCCATGGGCCTAGATGGGATGCACCCGCACGTACTAAGGGAGATGGTGGAAGTCATTGCTAAGCTGCTCTCCTTCATCTTTGCTAGGTCCTGGGGAATGGGAGAGGTGCCTAGGGACTGGAGGATGGCAAATGTTACCCCAATCTTTAAAAAGGGAAAGAAGGAAGACCCAGGTAACTATAGACCGGTCAGCCTCACCTCCATCCCAGGAAAGGTGATGGAACAATTTGTTCTAGAGGCTGTCTCCAGGTACATCAAGGACAGGAGGGTCATTAGGGACAGTCAGCATGGCTTCACCAAGGGAAAGTCATGCTTGACCAACCTGATAGCCTTTTATGAGGACATAAGCAGGTGGAGAGATGATGGCAGAGCAGTGGATGTNCGACAGCATCCTGGGGTGGATCAGAATGAGGGTGGTTAGCAGATGGAGAGAGGTTCTTTGCCCCCTCTACTCTGCCCTGGTGTGACCACATTTGGAGTATTGTGTCCAGTTCTGGGCTCCTCAGTTCAAGAGGGATGTGGAGCTGCTGAAGGGAGTCCAGAGTAGGGCAATGAAGATGATGAAGGAGGTGGAGCACCTCACTTATGAGGAGAGGCTGAGGGAGCTGGGTCTCTAGGTTGGAGGAGACTGAGGGGTGACCTCAATAATGTCTATAAATATTTGAGGGGTGGGTGTCAGAAGGATGGAGCTGGGCTGTTCTTAGTGTCATCTAGTGATAAAACGAGGGGCAATGGGTGTAAGCTGGAACATAGGAGGTTCCACATAAGCATCAGAAGGAACTTCTTCAGAGTGAGGGTGATGGAGCGCTGGAACAGGCTGCCCAGGGTGTTTGTGGAGTTTATCCTCTCGGTCTTTGTATGGGTTTCAATAGTGCCACGTGTTGGGTCCTGCATTTTGGTCACAACATTCCCATGCAACGCTACAGGCTTGGAGAATTGTGGCTGGAAAGCAGTCTAGTAGAAAAGGATCTGGGGGTTCTAACTGACAGGCAGCTGAATATGAATCAGCAGTGTGCCCAGGTGGCCAAGAAGGCCAATGGCATCCGTGCCTGAACTTGAAACTGTGTCCCCTGCAGGAGTTGGGAGGTGACTGTCTCCCTGTACTCAGCACTGGTGAGGCCACACCTCGAGTAGTGGGTTCAGTTTTGGGCACCTCAGTACAAGGGAGACATCAAGGTACTGGAGCAAGTGCAGAGGAGGGCAATGAAGCTGGTGAAAGGTCTGAAGAATAAATCTTATGAGGAGAGATTAAGAGAGTTGGGGTTGTTTAGTCTGAGGAAGAGTAGACCTCATCACTCTCTACAACTGCCTGAAAGGACACTGTAGAGATGTTGGTGCTGGTCGCTTCTCACAGGTTACTAGTAATAAAACCAGAGGGAATGGTTTCAAGCTTCCATGAGGTAGGCTTAAATTAGACATCTGGAAAAAATTCTTCACAGAGAGAGTGGTAAGGCACTGGAATGGGCTGCCCAGAGTGGTTGAGTCACCATCCCTAGATGAGTTTAAAAGATGCTTAGATGTAGTGTTGGATGATATGGTTTACGAGTGAACTTGCAGTCTTTTCCAACCTGAATGATTCTGTGATTCTTCAAAAAGTTAATGTGATACTACAATAAATCCCTGTAATCAAATATTCAGTCGCACGTAGAACCAGATTAAGACATCTAATTTCAAAGTGAAAAATTATTACATGAAAATATCTGCACGTTTAACAAGTACAGGTGTAGTACAAATAAATCTGGTTCAGTACAGCACAAATCAGATGACCAGTCATCAAAGGAAAAAGAAGAGCTCCAAGGAGTCCTCATAAATTCAGTGGCAGTATGCAGGTGTCCTACAACAAAAAGGTGCTAACTTGAGAGCATGGGTGGGAGGCAGTGAAAAAAATATTCTGACAAGTTGCAGAGTGGCCAATTAATAAGCTAATGTGGCCTCTGTTAAACTGGAGATATAGAATCACAGAATTGCTTCACTTGGAAGAGACCTTTAAGACCATCAAGTACAACCACTAGTCAGCACTACCATATCACCACTAAATCATGTCCCACAGAACCACATCTGCAAATATTTTAATTACCTCCAGGGATGGTGACTCCACTACTTCCCTGAGCAGCCCGTTCCAGGGCTTGACAACCCTTCTGGTGAGCAAACTTTTCCTTATATCCAGCCTAAACCTCCCTTTGTGCAACTTCAGTCCATTTCCTCTTATCCAGTCACTTGTTCTGCGGGATAAAAGACCAACCCCTGCCCTACCTCACTACAACACCTCCTTTCAGGTAGCTGTAGACAGTGAGGTCTCCTCTGACCCTGCTTTTCGCCAGGCTAAATAACCATAGCTCGCTCAGCTTCTCCTCACAGAACTTGCTCTCTAGACCCTTCAACAGCTTTGTTGCCCTTCTTTGGACACACTCCAAATGATATATGTAAAATGACAGAATAGTTCTACAAATGGTTTTGTCAATACTTAACAGAAGTGAAGTTAGTTTTTTTCACAATGAGTGGAGGTGTCCTATGGAGAGACAAATGTGTTTGGTCTCAAACGAGGAGGGTATCTAAACAACAGGAGAGGCTTATGAAAAACAAACTCACTTAAGTGCCACTAAATAAAACACTACCTCTGGAACTTCCTCATCCACAAACAGTTGGAGGCTAGGAGGTTATACCAGAGAAAAGCATCTGTGTACTTAGACCCCAATCTCTGCTGCCAGTGGAGACACCAGTGAATATTCTGCTCCACCACAGTTAAAGACAGGAGACCCAGGCCACCCAAATCAACAGTTGTTACTGAAACCTATTTCCTGATGGTTAAGCTTACACTTAATCAATAACCTCTTATTAAATAACACAGGTTGTAACAGTAAAAGGAATGTGGTTCTTATCGGAAGGCTGACAGAAATGAGATGCTACAAAGCAGCAGTAGTTGTATGAATTATTGAGCAATAGGCAGGAAAGCAAAGAAGAGATGTTAGAGTAGAAGGTGTGTGTCTGTCACAAGGCTTTGGACTGAAAAGGGCAGATATGCTGTTTTGTTAAATTAAAAAAAAAATATTTGGGAGAGTTGCAAGTCTATTCTTACTCCGTCTGGCTCCAAATATCTGAACGAGACATCAAAGTTGCTGATACACTAGCTGGATTTTTTTTCAGTCACTGTTCTTCCTCTTTCTGTGCATGTGCAACATTTTTCCTGACTAACTTCTCATTTCCTTGCTACTGGTACGTAGCAGATATCAGGCCTGCTATAAAGTTTAGGGATGACTCGCACTACCTTTACTGCATGCCCAAGGGCCTTCCTAGGTACAATGAGCAATTTGGTTCTTCCACTGGCCAGCAATGATTGGAACACAGTGATGTGCAGAAAGATGGAGATTACACTGCATCATCCAAAGACTCCTACATCCTGTTTGTGCTGCTGAGGGTTTGGCTCAAAGAAACCATTGCCTTCCAGGCTAAAAAATCAATTAGTTTTGAATTGGAGTGCCTACCAACAAAGCAGAGAAAAGGTTTATAGCTGCTGTAAGTATCATCTATAAGAGTGGAACATGTGTAAAAGGATAAGCAGTTAACAAGCAGCAGTGCTTGTGAATGGGCAGCTGTACTGATGGTTTTATTCTTACTCTTGGCTGTTATTTAAACCACCACACACCTCCACATGGGCCACTGAAAATAGCTGTGCCCTTCTGGAGTGCGAGTCAAGAATATGGACATTCTTAGCACCAAAAGCACTACTTGCTCTGAACCTCCTACCAGTCCAAAAACTACTGAGGAAATGGAAAGATCAAACAGAAACTGGAGAAACTCCATGACTAATGGACTGAAGCATACTGAGTACTCACCTGTCAGACAGAACAACCTACATGCCAGATCTCAAAGGTTAGAGATCTCCTAGGTTAACTCAAAGGTTAGAGATCGTCTCCTTTGTTCTCCATGCAACTCTCCTACATGGATGGTGTTTTTGAAACACTCATTAATCCCAGTTTGAGGAGAAATGGGATGGTGAAGGAGATGGGCTGGGAGCTTACCTCACAACTATTTCTAGAGGAAATCATTTATCAGAGTGAGGGAATGCAGGCAGAGAAGAGAAAAGGAAGCAAAATTTTACATCTTAAAATACTTATTACAAATCTTCTAAAATGCTATTTTGACAGTAGCATAGATTTTTCACTTACCTAACTTGTAGGCAAATGTTTTATGTGTTACATTGCCTTCACTTACCTATAGAAAGTCATCATACACCCAGTGATAGTCATGTTCATGGGTACTTGAGCTGACATTCGGCCAATCAAGACCATCTTTTCACCAGTGTCTGGGTGAAAGGCTGAATCGTAGATGTATTTTGCTCTCCACAAGTCATCAGCGGTCAAGCCAGGTGCCACAATACCTTGTCTTGGAATACGTTAAAAAACAAAACAACAAAAGGCACAACTGTTACAAAATGCTGGAACCTTCAGTGACAAATGTGGCATCAGAGGATTTTGGGATGTTCACACCAAGTTAACCTAGCCTCACAGTTAGCTTGCAGATCTTCAGCTTTCAGATGGACTAGTGAAACGAAACGAATCAAAACTCTCAGCAGAGGTTATGTTGGCTGACTCCATATATCCAGTATTGAATTTCTATTTGCTCAAACCTGTACTAAAATTTAGAGCTAAAATGCTGAACTAAAGCCTCTGGAGTCATTAGTGTGAAACTCTGAAAATTTATTTTGCAAATATTTAATAAAATTACTTGCTCCAAACAATGTAACATGTAAGAGGAAGTTTTAAACTCTGTTGTCATATTAACTACTTTCAACAGTTAGACACTTTTGTATTTCAGAACACTTAATAGGGGTTCTCAGATAAACTAATTTCCTCACTGATTACCATTTTGCTTAAAAACAAAAGGCTTTCAAGCTTTCAAAGGAAAGAGTGGTACAAAGAATAAATTATTTAAAATATTTCCCTTAAAATATAAAACCATGTACTTATTATTGACATGGATCTCTTTGTGCCAGCAGTAGAGTGAGCAAATCCATACCTGTAGTCATGCACAATTTTTCTTGCATTTTCCAGCTGGACATCAGATAACAAAATATTCCGAGGGTCTGTTACAGTAAAGAAGTGATAGGCTCGTCCAGCAAAAGTGCTTTGATCCCATCGGGGCTCTTTGATGTTAATATCTAATGGAATATCTCCTGACATCTTCAAAAACTCTGTGAAGAAAATATAGTAACTGTAATTCCAAATTCCACACGTTTCATAATGTATCTACAACCTGCTGGATGAGAAGTGTTTACATTTAGAGTAAAAAAACAAAACAGAGGACAAACACCAAACAACTTGCAGAACTGATGTTTAAAGGGTCAAGTTTATTTCCAGAGAGCAGGTGATGTCACATGTCACCACAGCTTTTAACGAGGCTGGTACTGACAGAGGGATGAAAGCAAGAACTCAGTTAAATCCTCCCTTATGAGGAGAGGCTGAAGGAGCTGGGTCTCTTTAGCTTGGAGGAGACTGAGGGGTGACCTCATTAATGTCTACAAATATTTGAGGGGTGGGTGTCAAGAGGATGGAGCCGGGCTGTTCTTAGTGTCATGTACTGATAGGACGAGGGGCAATGGTTGTAAGCTGGAACACAGGAGGTTCCACATCAACCTGAGAAGGAACTTCTTCACGGTGAGGGTGACAGAGCACTGGAACAGGCTGCCCAGGGGGGTTGTGGAGTCTCCTTCACTGGAGATGTTCAAGACCCGCCTGGACGTGTTCCTGTGTGACTTGGTCTAGGTGATCCTGCTCTGGCAGGGGGATTGGACTACATGATCTTTCAAGGTCCCTTCCAATCCCTAATGATTCTATGATTGAAAGGCAATGATGGCCAGGGTTTTCTATACGTCCCTCCATCCACTGCAATGCTCTTTCTATATTTGTATGTGAAACCAGAACTAGTATTGAAATGAAACCAGATTCTACTAACAAAAATTAAGACCCTCTAATGACCAATACTGACTTTACTGAGAACTGAGCACACAGAGCTGAGTTTACTTCTTTTTCAAGAGTTAAAACATTATTCACTTGGCACCGACCCAAACCAGCAGCTCTGAACTCCTGGGTACCATGAAGACTCCTGCAGTTGGTGGGTCTTTATTCCCATCAGGTGTGACCTCCATGGAATATGAACTATTTGCTGCAGTAGGCCATTGCACTATTTTATTTAATACATTAAAACAGTACTGTGAGGTGCCACAGAAGAATATGTTGATTTTATTTGGTGAATGTTATGAATATTTAAAAGCTATCTGCTCTAGTACTATATCATTAAAGATACCCACCTGTGAACAGTGACATATTGTGAGAAAACAGATCATCTTCTGGCCTAAAATGGTAATGGCTGGTTTTATAAAGCAGTAGCCTATGAAATCAGGGTGAACTCATTTATTCAAAAACTCCTTTCACTGAAATATTTTTAAAAATCTGTACATTAGTGCTGGTAAGTCATGCTATGAACACTTCCTATTGGTGTATTATTTGTAAAGGAGTCCCAAGTTTAAATATTTTTATAATTAGATTACCTGTTTTATTACGAAAGATTAAAAACTGCTTAGGATAGCTTACGTTAATCTGTTTAAAGCTGTCTAATGAATGCTTAATAAAGAGGTCCATAAATAGAATCTCTTTCCTTTCTTTTCACTCTCATTAGCACATACACAACTGGGTTGTCTGTGAATTGGTTTTACACACTCAGAATACCTCTGTTCGCAAATACCAGTCCTTTAGGAATAAGAAATCTGAACAGTAGTGATCAGCCTTCACTGCAAATGGTTCATGGTTCCATTTCAGAATCGTTTAACCTCATTTCATTTAGGTACCCTGGTGAAGATGAACCTCCAAGGTAACACTTGACAGTTTCACATCCTACCTTTCTTCTCTCCCTACCTGACCTGCTCTGTGTCTGCCCTGATGCTTCTAGAATGTGTGCTGATGCAACTTACTACCCTACTAGCAAACTAACACAGCAGAAACAAAAGCGGCCAGCTCAGTCTCCTGGATTAGTATGTTGAACTGGCATAGTAGAAGGTCCAGGAGCACCAAGGGTCTGCGCTCCCATGCCTGCTGAACAGACTACCTAGTGACCTCCTTGGGTCACTGTTTTGCTCAAGTTCACAATCTGCAGATGCAGGAGGAGCCAGATGCAATGCATACACTGAAACTAGCCTTCAATCTGCAGGGAAGACAGTGAATAAAGAAACTTAAAGCACAGACAATGTAACATGCTTTGGCTTGACAGAGTCAAGAGATTGAAAGTCCACCTTCCAGTCCAAGAAAACAGCTACCAGAGACCTAACTTGCTGTAACATGGAATAACTCCCAGTCCTTGTGAGTCTACATAGCAAAACAACAGGTATGTTGGTAGAAAGACCTAACATGATCTCAGTAATAGGTGTAAGAGCATACCCAAGGTGGCTCTAATACATGCTAGTAGAGTAACAGCATGCCAAACACAATAGACAACCCTTCTGGTTGCCAGCACACAGTTAAACTTCTGTTTCAATGTCTCCTCGCTGCCTTACCTGTGCTAGCCAGACTAAGTGAGGAGAAACAAGTCAGCGCATGCTTTCTCCTTGTAAGTCTACCAAATCTACCAGCAACAAAATACAACCTAGCAGGAAAATGGAAAACACGCTTTCATAGAGGCTCCTTGGCGTGCAAAATCACTGTGTCTGTTTAGAAAGACAGCAACAGAAAACACTGACTTACATATTTCCAATCTTAATAAAGGAGTCTGTAGCCTCCAATCCTGCATGGGATGGGGTGAGAGGGCAGGAGCCAATGTGCACCCTGCAAAAGATTAGATGATGCAAAAAGGGATGAAAGCTTTAGGTGACAATTATTTAAGTATAAAAAAATATCAGCTTCTAAATGATGTGCTGCACTTTAAGAATATATGTTGCTCTATGTAAGTTTAAAATAAAAATCATAAAGACTGTAGGCAGGGACAGACCGCTCATGCCTACAGAGAAGGAACAGAATTTGTGCACACAAAGGAGTGCAAAAACTTCAGACACTGGAATAATATAATTTGGAGACTCCTAAAACTTGCTGTGAAGTATAAAAGGTCACTGAGTTTGCCAGTCTCGGGACTCTGAGTCATAGATCTGTTACAGTGCTGCCTGCCTAAGAGAAACACTGCATTTCTGTCTTGAAAACATACAAATTTTCTAGCAAAATCTTTTTAGAATGAGGGCCCCACCACTTGTATTAAAGGGATTGTATTGTGCTACTCATGACTTATTGGCCCCATTAGTAAATGCTGAAAAGGGAAATAAATCCCATAAAGCTAAAATAAATCCCATAAGCCAATAAAATGCCTTTGTAGTTTGCAGGGTTCTCTCATAAAACAAAATGTCTAGCAACAAAGTAAAAATGATGACTAAGCACAAAAATAATTTCAATGCATTATCCAACAGCCATGCAGTCATCACCATAAACTGCACAGCCTTTTTTAAAATGTATTTTTTATTTAAACGGTGGGACTGCAAAACTGCAAGACATAGGCACAGCACCCTCAATTTACATTGCTGCAGCAGCATTTTACCTATCTGTCAACTTGATTTTCAGACACAATTTTAGAGAGCTGCTGTTGTTTGCATCACCCGTTCAAATATTCAGAAACAAAAGCACTGTAATAAAAGTATTCAAGATTTAATCATTATTTGAACGACAGTGCTTTGTGAATGGTGTAACTCTACCACCTTCAGGGATATAATTCTCCATATACATTAAGCATGCCCAAGATTTAAGTTCCGACTACCCATACATCTGTAAAAGAATTGCATAAAGAAAAATTAAAAGAATTAGGGTTAGATCAAAACAAAATAAATCCATCTGAATCCTGAGAGAAGTAGAAAGTTTGCAAAATGGACTAGAAAGGAAATACACATATCCACTAAAAGGATTAAAACACTGGCTTTGTTACAGGCACCTAATGAAAGCAAACATCAATGTCTACCAGACACCGAACAGCCTATAGCTAAGCACCTGTTCCCACACCTGTTGCTATTCAGAATGTGCCAACAGAGGGGAGACAACCTGTGAAACAGGGCAAAACTTTGAATCAACAGCACCTTACTTTTTCAGATGGAAAAATGAGCAGTCAAATTACCCAATCTGATCTAGAAACAATTCTCTTCCTCAACCAAGAGACCACATCTGTGAAGTGAGATCTTGGAGTTCTTGTGGACAATACGTTCTCCATGGAACAGCAATGTGCTCTTGTGGCCAAGAAAGCCAATGGAATCCTGGGATTCATCAAGAAGAGTATGTCCAGCTGATCAAGGGAAGTTCTTCTCCCTCTCTACTTTGCCCTAGTGAGACCACATCTGGAATATTGTGTCCAGTTCTGGGCTCCCTGGTTCAAAAGGGTTGAGAGACTACAGTGGAGAGCCACGAAGATGATTAGGGGCCTGGAGCACTTGCCTTATGAGGAGAGATTGAGAGATCTGGGACTTTTCAGCTTGGAGAGGAGGTTACGATGGGGCTTAATCCCCGTCTGTAAATCCATGAAGGCTGGGTATCAAGAAGAGACCATCTCTTTTCATCTGAGCCCGGTGATAGCACACCAGTGTAAATTGGAGCACAAGAATTTCCATCTCAATATGAGAAAAAATTTCTTTACTGTCGGGGTTACAGAGCACTGGAATGGGCTGCCCAGGGAAGCTGTGGAGTCTTGTTCTCTGAAGACTTTTAAGACCCATCCGGATGCATTTGTGTATAATCTGTCTTAGCTTCTATGATCCTGCTCAAGCAGGGAGGTTGTATCTGTGTAACATTAATTCTACAGACACATAAGTTACTGTAATGATCAATACTGAAATGTCACTTTGAGGTGACCTTCATACAGGAAGATCAGCAGTACAGGAAGGATAAAAGACAACATCATAATGCAGTCAAACAGCTATTATGGAAAATATACAGTAAAGAAAGAAATAACAAGATATTGTCAATGTTTCAACCAATACATAAATTAAATATTTAGTAGAATCTCTTGTATCTGCAAACCATGGAGCTGGTCCACACTACAAAATTCAACCAGAGTCCACACTAGAAAATTAAACCAGTAATAATGAGCGCACTGTGCTCTCTGGCACATTTCAGTTACAAACTAGGGCAGCTTGATCCAACCTGCCCAGGAAGAACAGCAGCTAAATCCTCTCTTGTGCTGCCAGATTGTCTGGGTGAGCATCAGCTGTCCTGGGCAAAACTGCTCCATGCTGCGCTCCACTGCGTTAACAATAGTGCGGTCCGTGACCACCAACATTTTTTGTCACTGTTTAGCTCTGCAGCACAGAGGCTTAATTATCCATGACTTTCACACTGCTGATCCTCCTATGTACCAAGACCTATTTGGAGAATTGTAACTGCAATCAAGTGTTTGTAGCTGAAGGAATGGCCACAGCTTGCCACGCACTTGGCCCCAACAGTTGAGCTCAGGATGAGGTTCTGTAGACCAAAAGCAACCAGATGTGGTGATACAGATGTCAGATTGCAAGGACGACACTGCTGTGTAAAATAGCACTTCCTCAGTGCTGCACAGCAAGCTTCCCTGCCAGCCTCTCCTCTATCATTCTTTCTCCAGACCCCCTGCTGCTGCCTCCTCATCTCTCTCCCCAACACTCTCCCTACTAATAAAAAAATAAAACAAATTAAAAAGCACAGCAGAACTCACTGACAGCTAAAACTAACGTCCCTCTTTGTCTGAATAGCAACTCTCAACTCCTTATTTTTAATAACCTTCTATACAAATCTTGATTTTAAACCAATAAATACTTGACTCTATTTTTCATCTTGTACTTTCAATCAGGAAATGACACTGAGCTGACCTGGAAGCTCCTGCACAAAGCACAGCTAAATTTCTTGCCCTCTCTGATCAGATGGAATCATCTGCCAGTTTTTACTCTCATGTATAATACCAACATTAACTGGAAGGAAGAAGAAGGAAGAATATGTGAGAGTGGTTGCTCTTAATTACATATAAACCAGCACAAAGTCTGATCAACAGTTTTAGTACAAAGGCTACACTTAGATTAGCCATGGAACTAGAAATAGTAGAAGACTTTAAACCTTGTTTAAAGGTTAACAACAGCAGTTGCAGCAATTCTACAAAAATGCAGATTCAGGAGTTGTCACAAATTCAGTTCTCCTCTGTTCTTTTTCAAAGTTCATCTTTTAAACACACTGAAGGTCATATAACAAAGGAATAGCCAAAGGTTAGCAATGACTATTAGATTTATTTGAGACTGTAACATACTGCTCAATTTTGAACGACCCAGACGAGTCAAGACGAGGAGTGTGATATTGGCAGAGAGAGTATTTGTGTGAGCGAGCTGCCTGAGAACTACCCCAGAAGCAGGCTTTCCTCAACAGATCATAAAATCATTAGGGATTGGAAGGGA
Source organism: Rhinopomastus cyanomelas (assembly GCA_013400115.1). NCBI lineage: Eukaryota > Metazoa > Chordata > Aves > Bucerotiformes > Rhinopomastidae > Rhinopomastus > Rhinopomastus cyanomelas. Next base: position 1,308,341 of record VXBP01000804.1, on the reverse strand, counting down.
CCTTGAAAGATCATCTAGTCCAGGGGTCCTCAAACCCTGGCCTGTGGGCCGGATACGGCCCCCCAGGGTCTCCAATGCGGCCCGCTGGTATTTACAGAACCCCCTTGCCCCCCCCGCCAGCACGGCCGGGCTGAGGAGGGGGGCAGCGGCATCAGCGAGGTGGGCAGCTCCCCTGTCTCAAAATTGCAACCATCGTTGGCAGCACCTGTATCTGTGAGCAGACTTTTTCCTGAATGAAACATGTGAAATCTCCAATCAGATCCAAACTAACTGATGAACACTTTATTCACTTACTATGACTAGCAGTGACAAATCTGGAACCTAACATTGACCATCTCATTAGCCAAAAGCAGGCCTATAGTCCACATTGAAATATTATTTGTTTTTGTTGGTTACAATTGTTCATCATTTTAAATATTGCATTCTTTTTCCTGTTTTTTGTGCACTACTACAAATAAAATATGTGCAGTGTGCATAGGAATTCGTTCATTTTTTTCCAAACTACAGCCCGGCCCCCAGCAGTATCTGAGGGACAGTGAACCGGCTCCTGTTTAAAAAGTTTGAGGACCCCTGATCTAGTCCAAACCCCCTGCCACAGCAGGATCACCTAGACCAAGTCACACAGGAACACATTCAGGTGGGTTTTAAACGTCTCCGGAGAAGAAGACTCCACAACTCCCCCAGGCAGCCTGTTCCAATGCTCCGTCACCCTCACCGTGAAGACGTTCCTTCTCATATTTATGTGGAACCTCCTATGTTCCAGTTTACATCCAATGCCCCATGTCCTATCACTAGATGACACTGAGCCTGGCTCCATCCTCTTGACACCCACCCTTCACATATTTATAGACATTAATGAGGTCACCCCTCAGTCTCCTCCAAGCTAAAGAGACCCAGCTCCTTCAGCCTTTCCTCATAAGGGAGGTGTTCCACTTCCTTCATCATCTTTGTTGCCCTATGCTGGACTACCTCCAGCAGCTCCACTGAAGGGCCCAGAACTGAACACAATACTCCAAATGTGGTCTCACCAGGGCAGAGTAGAGGGGGAGAAGAACCTCTCTCCATCTGCTAACCACCCTCATTCTGATCCACCTCAGGATGCTGTTGGCCCTCTTGGCCACAAGAGCACACTGCTGGCTCATAGTCATCCTGCTGTCCACTAGGTCCCCCAAGGTCCCTTTCTCCTACACTTCTCTCCAACAGCTCAGTCCCCAGCCTATACTGGTACCTGGGGTTGTTCTTGCCCGGACGCAAGGCTCTACACCTACCCTTGTTATACTTCATTACATTTCTTGCTGCCAAGATCTCCAGCCTGTCCAGGTCTTGCTGAATGGCAGCACAGTCTGCTGGGATGTCAGCGACACCATCCAGCTTTGTGTCATCAGCAAACTTGCTGATAGTGCACCCTGATCCCTCATCCAAGTCATCAAGTTGAACAGGACTGGTCCCAGCACTGACCCCTGGGGCACTCCACTAGATACAGGCCTCCAACTAGACTCTGTCCCATTCACCACTACTCTCTGTCTTCTATCCTGCAGTCAGTTCACAATCCACCTCACTACCCAACCATCCAGTCCACGCTGCCTCAGTTTGGCTGCGAGTATGCTGTGTGAGACTGTGTCAACTGCCTGAATTTTCTTTGACAAAGCGTCCTTAGATTGGGTACCATATTGGGTGCTGCTTCACTCTCTATATTGAACATTTTATGTAGGTTTTTTGCTTTTATGGGGGTTGCATTTTCATTAAAGCCTCCTGCCCCTTCCTCTACATAAGTGAACTCTATTAATGAGAGCAGACTTTCACCTCTCTTGCATGGAATTTCAGAAAGTCAACAAAAACTGAGCAGGCATAACCATCATAATGGACACTGCAACATCTCACTTCTTGATGCCCAACTCCCAAACTGCAACCTGCAACTTTGTGTTCCAAAGCATAGGACACTCTGGGTGCTCTAGCTTAGAACAGAATTCAAACCAACCTGGCCAACACAAATGCTGAAAGGAAGTTGTAACTCACACGGTGTCCTTTACCAGGACTTGGAGCCCTAACTTCAGGTGACATAAAGGAATTCAGCTCAGCTCAGGACTCACTACATCTCCTGTAGGCAGCTAAGAGTTACTGTGTTGGAAAATGAGAGTGAGGCTTTTCTCTCAAAACCCAGCAAAAACAGAAGCTGAAAGGAAGACCTTTTTCTTACCAGAATGCTAAAAAACAGGAATAATTCCAAAGTTAGAGCCAGGTGCTGCTGAAAATGTTTCACTGGGAGAGAGAAAGATTGGCCACACTTAGGCCCCTGGATCGCTGCTCCTCAAAGCAGTTCCCTGACAGCCTGATGTCCAGCTGTCAAAATCAGAGATGTAGGCTGGAAAATCCTGAGGCTGAGAAAGGTACCTCTTTCTATAAAACGGGGAGAACAACAGTTTGTTTTCTTCCCCTGACATGTTTACAAACCAAAGTATCCATAACCACAGGCTTGTTTTTGCAGAGCTGAGTTCTTCTGAAGCATTTCCCATGCTGCTTTGACAGAGACATAGGATCTTGTTAGTCTATATTCCTCAAATAACACACTAGTCCTTTTTGGGAATGTTCTGCCTGAACAGATTCTTCTTTTCAAGAGCAATGCTCACTGTAACAGTTTAGCAGCTGTTGTTGTCGGTGTAGAAGGTGTAGAAGGACCTGTTCTACATTAAAACTACAACACATTGGCAATGCAATGGTGGAAAGGCAAACCCAGCTACTATCCATGTTTCGATTGCTTTGGCAAAGCAAAAACAACGTGTTCTCGAGGTATGCCAATCACTACAGAGTAATTAGTACAAATGGGAAGTACTAATAGATTCTCAAGGGAAAAGAGCATTTTGCCATGACGGGAAAAGATCATATATCAGGCTTAGCGGAGTCATTAAGCAAAGGTATCCCTCTGCTTGCACTAGGATTGCTACCACTGTTGGAAAGAAGCAGCACAGCTGATGACTGGGAGAAGTATGATGCAATGTACTTACACCAAATGTTAGCAAAGCACACTTGCCAAATGTTAGCAAAAAACATTTGCCAAATTCTCCTTCCTCAAAGCAGATTCCACCGGTAAAAATCAATTTAAATCACTATGAAAATAATCTTTGTCTACACTATGATTTTTCCAACTGCAGTCATAAAAACAAATTGAATACTGCAGAAGGCAAATCATGGCATCACAACAAGATACTTTTTTTTTTGGCTTATAAATGTACGTCCTGCCTGTAGCCTAGCAACAAAAGCACCAGTCTGTGTTAAATGGATAGAGCCTGCTGCTGGGGCTCTCTCCTCAAAACAGCAGCCATCTTTGGCATGTAACTTGACCAGAGATTTCATCATTCTGCACTAAAGCTACCTCCAGATGTTAGAGGTTGCTGCAGCCAGCTCAGCAGCGTCAGCTTTCAATTTGCCACCTCTTCTACCACCGTATGACGTATTTTGAAGCAACACGTCACATGTTCACTTTGTGTCATTGCTAACAAAAATAATGCTTCTCTGATCAAAAGGGTCAGCGCAAGCTCTTACTTCAGTCCTGACTGCTGATTGTCTCTGCTCCTTATTTCTTAATGCTCCCTCCCCTCACTAAACTGCAGTAGGATTATCTAGCTCCACCCAGGCATGTTCATGGCCGTCTTCTGTAGTTTTTTCACTGTTTCATGTCTCTTTTCTGATAGGATCCATACAGGTAATTTTTCTTTAATTGCATGCTGGTATTAAGCCAGTCTTCCCTGCTCTCTCAATACTCATTATAATCACAACAATAAATAAATAACACCCCCGTCCACACTCATAATTAAAATCCCTAGCTCTGGCTACCAGGTATCTGACCTCCAAGTTATGTGTTGTGTTCCTCTCCTGGAAAGGATGATGCCTGCAAAGGATGGGAGACTTGCTTCCTGCAGGCCTGGATCAGTGCTGCAGCCACACAGAGCCCACACTCAAGGGACCATTCTTGCTCAGGGGCCGACTTGGGGAGGGGGTGGGAAAGCACGGAGCTGGTATGTGCACAGAGAGGCAGGAGGGGAAGGCTGTGGTAGCCCCCAGTCAACTGCTTGGCACCTCCAGCGTCCTAAGCACCTCAGAGGAGAGAGGTGACCTGCACAGACACCTGCTCCGTTCCCACTGAGGACATGGGGTTGATGCACAGAGTGGGCTCTGCAGAGGAGACAAGGGTGACACACGGGTCTGGGCCCCTGTGGAAGAAGTAGGCTGACTCTGCCAGTGGGAGTGGTTTCCTATGGAGGGGATGGGATGACACATGGGCCTGGCCCTTGTAGAGGGGACCATGGTGAAACACAGAGTGCGACCCTGTGAGGGGACAGGGGTGACACTGGGCCCCTGTCACGAGAATGGAGTGACACATGGGACTGGGTCTCTACGGAGGGGACAGGGGCGACGCACGGGCTCAGGCCTCACAGGGGCAACACAGGTGACAACTGGGGCCGGGCCCTGCGGAGGGGTAGCCGGTGAGGCACCCGCGGGACTGGGCTTGCGGGCAAAAGGAAGGGGCAACGCGCGGGGCTGGGCCCTGCGCAGGACACCGGTTCGGCGCTGGGGGTGACCCCGCGCTAGCCGCTCCGCCGCACCCCAACCCTTGGGTTCCCCGCGCCCCGGTACTCACCGCGGCTCTCAATCCACCCGCTGCTAATCCGCGGCTGCCAGCACCGCGCCACCCCTCGCCCCCTTGCCCGGAAGCGGCCCTCTAGGTGCCGCGGGCTCGGGGCGAGGGAGGGCTCAGACCGCCCCGATCCGCTTCGCTCCGCCCCGTCGGGGCTGGGCCGGGCCGGGTCGGGCCGAGAGAGTCGGGCGGGGGGCAGGCGCGGCGGGGGCCAGCGAGGTAGGGGTTGTGGTCATTTTCCGTAAGTTCCGTTTTCATACCTATTCGGCAAACAGCCAGCGGCGGGGAAATGTGGAAACCAAAGGGAAAGATCCCTTCGAAAAAGAATTTGCTCTTCAATCCTAATGCTAAAAAATAATAAAGCTATGCATTCCTACGAGATTCAGTCCATCTGGTGAGAACTTGCTTGTGTATGGTGCCTTCAAAATATTAAACAGAATGCCTTTATTTCATCGGAAGGCTGAGAATGAACTTGAGAGCTTTTTACCCGTGCGTACTAACGGAGAGGGTGGAAGTCGTTGCTAAACCACTCTCCATCATCTTTTCTAAGTCACCGGCATCAGGAGAGGAGACTGGAGGATAGCAAATGTCACTTCAATCTTCAAAAAGGGTAAGAAGGAGGACACAGGTAACTACAGACCAGTCAGTCTCACCTCCATCACAGGAAAGGTGATGGAACAATTTGTTCTAGAGGCTGTCTCCAGGCACATCAAGGACAGGAGGGTCATTAAGGACATTCAGCATGGCTTCAACAAGGGAAAGTCATGCTTGACCAATCTGATAGCCTTTTATGAGGGCATAACCAGGTGGATAGATGATGGTAGAGTAGTGGATTTGGTCTGTCTTGACTTCAGTAAGGCATTTGACACAGTCTCACATAGCATACTCGCAGCCAAACTGAGGCAGTGTGGTCTAGATTATCGGGTAGTGAGGTGGATTGTGAACTGGCTGCAGGCTAGAAGCCAGAGAGTAGTGGTGAGTGGGACAGAGTCTGGTTGGAGGCCTGTATCTAGTGGAGTGCCCCAGGGGTCGGTGCTGGGACCAGTCCTGTTCAGTCTATTAATTGATGACTTGGATGAGGGATTAGGGTGCACTGTCAGCAAGTTTGCTGACAAAGCTGGGTGGTGTCGTTGACATCCCAGCAGACTATGCTGCCATTCAGCAAGACCTGGACAGGCTGGAGATCTGGGCAGCGAGAAATGTAATGAAGTATAACAAGGGTAGGTGTAGAGCCTTGCATCTGGGCAAGAACAACCCCAGGTACCAGTGTGGGTTGGGAACTGAGTTGTTGGAGAGAAGTGTAGGAGAAAGGGACCTTGGGGGACCTAGTGGACAGCAGGATGACTATGAGCCAGCAGTGTGCTCTTGTGGCCAAGAGGGCCAACAGCATCCTGAGGTGGATCAGAATGAGGGTGGTTAGCAGATGGAGAGAGGTTCTTCTCCCCCTCTACTCTGCCCTGGTGAGACCACATTTGGAGTATTGTGTTCAGTTCTGGGCTCCTCAGTTCAAGAGGGATGTGGAGCTGCTGGAGGTAGTCCAGCATAGAGCAATGAGGATGATTAAGGAAGTGGAGCACCTCCTTTATGAGGAGAAGCTGAGGGAGTCTCTTGAGGTTGGAGACGAGGAGACTGAGGGGTGACCTCATTAATGTCTATAAATATGTGAAGGGTGGGTTTCAAGAGGATGGAGCCAGGCTCTTCTCAATGTCATCTAGTGATAGGACAAGGAGCATTGGATGTAAACTGGAACATAGAAGGTTCCACATAAATATGAGAAGGAACTTCTTCACAGTGAGGGTGACAGAGCATTGGAACAGGCTGCCTGGGGGAGTTGTGGAGTCTTCTTCTCTGGAGATGTTTAAAACCCACCTGAATGTGTTCCTGTGTGACTTGGTTGAGGTGATCCTGCTGTGGCAGGGGGATTGGATGATCTTTCGAGGTCCCTTCCAATCCCTGATGATTCTATGATTATAATTATGGTCAATCTACATTTCTACTGCATCCAATATGTCCTCTGTTTGATGTTAGATGTGCAATCATTTCAGATTTCATAACAATAGTGGGTATGCTCAGTTACCCTGTTCCTATTCTTTCTCTAGCCCAGCTTCCCAATGAACACAGAGACAGCTCAATTCCTAATGCTCATTCCAAGTATCAGCAACTTAGTTAATGCTGGAGTCAGTATGCCAGCAATGTATGAGCTGGTTTAATCTGATAACTGACGCTGAGTCTTGTGGAAGTGGGTGAGAATGTGCTCAGATCCAGTGGTACTGTACGCCGTTTACAGCAAACAGTGCGGCATTTATCTCTTTTGTGGACCACAATAACATGCCAACACTCAGAGGCTGGTTGCAAAGACTGTCTACAACCCAGCCCACCTGCTCTAATGTCTTCTGTGAAAATTCTCTTTGGAAGAACACTGCTGTCTGCACAGGTCTCATTCATGTAGGGATGGCATCTGCATGTCCAGAGCAATACTACTCTTAAACACTGAGAATATGTGGCTGTCAAGCTCTGACCTCTCTGTCACTGCCCACTACAGGATGCTAAATAGGAATTTTATATTAAAAAGCTAGAACATGTTCAGGTACTAAATACTTGTGGAGATACATTTATTGGAGCAATCTCTTCTGTTAAAACTCAGCTTCTGTGAAAAAATGTGGGTTTATTTTCAGCTTTTAAGTAGCCTATTCAGTCTATGATTTTCAATGAAAAGAGTCAATTTTCACTCTGACACAGACACATCAAATCTCCACCTATCTGCTTTCCCCATGGCTCCACAACTTAGGTTTTACAGATATATATATATATACATATATATATGCAAGAGCAAAAGCTGACACTCATACCCTTGCACTGCATTTTTCTTGCATGAAAAAAATTGTTCACTATTTATGTTCTTTCCTAGTAGTGTCTTTAGTTCTTTTAAATCTTGTTAGGCAGATCCCGGTCTCCATGACCACTGGCAGATCCAACACTGAATATATCTTTGATGGTATTCATCCCTAACATTAGTTGCTAAACAAATTACAATGATTGAGCAGGGAAGACACCTCATTCAGAAAGTGGAGACAGCTGGATGCTGTGCATGGAAATAAATCAGTTACCGAGTGTCACTGGTACTGTGGTTTGTCTTTTATACTGACAACTGATGCATAATTTTCTTATATGCCAAAGACACTGACTTGTTAATCTGTTTTAAACCACACATGGTCTTTTCTGCACATCACAATAAAAACTTTGCTTGCAGACTCTTGAATGGAACTATGTTAACACCAAAGTTCTTTCTCTGGGTTGCTGCATAAAACACTACATTCACCCCTTGAGTTAACAATTTGCTCTGTACTCAGTGCAGATGGTTTTCAACAGTTACATAACTTCTCTTTGTCTAGACTAGTCATTTCTTCCATTGCTAAGAGACAACTCTGATTTTTTTGCTGCGAATCCTAGGAAGTCTTCAGATGGCTCTGACCAACAAACAATTGCTCATGAACCACAAAACTGGAAGATAAATGGATAGTTACAAAGAATATCTAACCTCTGGCTATGTGTGTTTCTTTACTTGCAGTGATTTTCATGTTAAAATGATTTTGGCTGTATTAAAATATGTAGTACCCAGGAAGATGTCCCAGATCCCAGTTTTGTCCTAATCCTGCTTCTGTTCTGAGGTTAGACACAGTGTACCAATCCTGTCAGTGCCCTCCATGAGCAGGAAGCTCAGGAGAATGGCCTGGAAGAGCTTCTGTGGTCTCCATCCAGCTCTCTCTGCCTTGGAGGATCAGGTGGGACAGACCTCAGAACACAGTCTTGAGCATATTCATCTGCAGCTGAATAGCATGGATTTGTTCTTCCCAAGTCCTGGCCCTCTGAAAAAACTGCTACACAGGCAGTCTCACGCAATCCATCCATGTAGCTTGCTCAATGCTGCATTTGTAAGCTCAAGTGTACATTTTACCACAGGTTCATGCAGAGTGTAGTAGCTTGCTGGTTAAATGACAGTGCAAGTACTAAAGGTACAAACAGAAAGCACACGCCTAGAGACTGCGACTGCATTAACCCAACAAGCCTCACCTCAGCTCCTGGTGAAGAGGTATTTTCAGTTGCTTTACTAACTGTGGAATAAATGAATAAGACTTCTGCAAAGCTCCAGATGTGCATTCAGTCTTTTGCATTTGTTGAACTAGGGATGAATTTAATAATCTGCTTGTTTCCACCTGGAAGAATTCCCAGACTCTTACACAGTAAATTCTTCCCTATGGAAAAGGAAGATTTCTGTTCCTCTACAATTACTGCCTCATCTAAGAAATGAGCTTTACTGTATTTTCTTTCCTCAAGCTTTCCTGTATTCATAATATTTACATTGGACATTAATGTGCTTTATGCATTTTACCACGTCAAACTGGCAGTGGGAATCAACCGAGGAGAATGAAGAGCTGCTGCGCGTTGCTTTTATTAACATAAATGTCCAGTAAGTGGCACTGCAGTTCCAGGCTTTCCTCAAACCTGGCTCACAAACGGTGCAGTCAACCAGAGTAAAGGCAAGCGTGGAAGTGTGGGGTCAGGACTTTTCTGCTCCATGTAAAAAATATTTGTGGTGCAGGTGGGAAATGACATGTGGTGACAGCCCTGAACCTGCAGTGCAAGGACCTGTGGTGTGTTTGGTTGCCGGCTCTGGAAGATGGTGTGAGGAGCAAGCCCTGGCACCAAGCTGGTTGTTAGCAGGAGCTAACAGCCCCAAGAAATCAGCAACAAGTATTCATTAGCACTGGATGTGCTAATGAATGCCGGCAAAGGCTTTGTGCTGGGTTTGGCTATCAGAAGTGATGATATTGGGCAAGATGAATACAGCATTTCCTATAGTTTACTGACCAGTTGTACACTAATTTTATGTAGAAAATCCAAACCTCAGACTGGAAGGGATGTCATTACAGTGTGAGGAGTGCAAATAAGTTCAAGGATTGCTAGGGATTTCTGTAAGTCTGTGTCAGAGCATCAAGATGCAACCATTCTGTTTTCCCTGTCTAAGCTAATCATGAATAAACTATTATATAGGGAAATTTGGTCAAAGAGACAAGTAGCACTGCATTTCTTGGCAATAAAATTTGTAATGAAACACTTACATAAGCTGAGAGATGATTACTTACAAAATCAGTTACAGATTTTGGCTCCATCTGCAACATTTGAACTCAATTTTAGGTTGCTCATGCAATACTGATCCAAGCTAAATTGATGCATTCTCAGCTTTACTGTTTATCTAGATGTATGGTTATATCAGATAAGTCAGGAAAGGAATGAACATGAGAAGCCAATCTGCATTTAGGCAGGATATAAGACTAAGTTTAAAGGGATAAATCAGCCTTGCAAGAGGATGATAAAGACATTTCCTCTATGATGTGGCTTTTATATAAATGACCCCTGTGGGATTGCTCATGCCCTGAAGCATTTGTGCCAGTTGCTGTCAGCAGTGAGACACTTGACTGGGCAGACTGAACTGGGATGTCAATATGCAGCTATGGATGTACTAGAAGGGCAAGGGGAGGTGTAGCACCATCTTGCAAGGCACAAGGAGCAGACACAAGATCTCAGGATCTCATGACTGCTTCAGCCAGGCCCAACAAACATTTTTCATCATCCTCTAAGGAGAAGATATCACTGACTCCTAATACTTCCACCTCCTGAATTTTTCCAATGGCTTTTGAAAACAGTGATTAAAAATATGCAGTCTTGAATGCCTGTTAATTCCTGCAGCAGGATAGGATGGCACTCGATAATCTCTGGCAGCATGCAGAAACAGAAGATGACCCACAAAAGCAAGCCACAACACAGGAAGGTGTGCAGCAACATGAACAAATGTGAGAACAAGACCTGACAGCACAACATAGGACAAAACAAAACACCACAGGACATACCACAACACAAGATAGTGTGAAACTGCACAAACAGCATGGAACAACACTTGACACCATGCCACAGTGTTATAGAAACACCTGGAAAGCTGACAGAAATGCCTACAGAGCAGTGAGCAGCAGGTAACTTCTGCAAAGGTACGGAAGATGTCTAGAAAACCATGAGAAATTCCTAGAAAGCTGCAGGGAACACGTGGAAAATGATGGGCAATTCTTAGAAAGCAGAGCTGAATTCCTAGAAAGTGGAGGGGGTGGGGGGGAATGCCAGGAAAGCAAAATAGGAATTTTGAGAAAGTTTGCTACAAATTCCTAGTAAGCTGGAAGGAATTTGTGATGAAGTAGAGAGGAATTGCTATGAAAGAAATGGAGGAATCCTAGAAAGAAGTGCACAGTCCCTAGAAAACTGTGGGAAATTTCTAAAAAGCAGAAGGGAATTCCTACAAATAGTACACAATTACTAGAAAGAATCAAGTAAATTTCTAGAAGAACACTGAGGATTTCATGAAAGCAGGTGGCAATTCCCAGAAAGCACATGATAATTCCTAGTAAGGTAAAGGAAATACTTGGAAAGTATTTCCAGGAAGGTTTCCTAGAAAGCAAACATGAAATTTGCTGAAAGCTGGGTGGAAATTCCTAGAAGGCTGAAGGGGACATTCCCAGAGATCACTAGGAAAACCCTAGAAGGGCATGTGAAATTCCTAAAAAGATGTAGAAAAATGCAAGAAAGCAATGGAAAAATCCTGGTTTGGCCGTGCATGCTGTTAGTTCCTAAAGACCTGGAGGCTCCTCTGAGGAAGTAATGCTGAGAAAAGCACAGCAGAAAATCCACCAATGTAAAGAGTGGAGAACAAAGAGAAAACAGAGAGTAGATGGGATCAGATCCCATGGCTTTCCTATGAAGTGTAGCTTATACCTGGAAGAGATCCCTTATTTTGACTTCTAGATGTGGAAGACAGGTCTGATGGATCGAAGCTGAGCCCTGCTGAAAAGAAGTGGTGGAACTTGCTGACTTGGAAGGTCCCTGACCTGGAGGTAGATTTTGACAAATGGATGGTGAAACTCAGGGAACATTTCCAGCCTGGGAAAGTACTGTCTGTTAGAGACTGTCACAGCAAGAACTCCTTGCAACACAGGGCAGGGAAAAGCCAAGGGCATCGAGCAGGCTGCAAAAGGAAGACTTATTGCCTGTGTTGCTGGGATGAAATAGTCCTGCCTGATGTGGTGGGGTGGACACAGAGGCTGGAACAGGAACACAGGTCTAGATGAGCTAAAATGAAAGTGGATTTGGGATTATATCACAGTTTGGAGTAATCCAGTCAGATCACTGACTTTTTCCAAAGTCATGGCAGGAGGACCCATTTAAGCAACCCAAAGCTTAAATTTTGGTGTGGATTCTTGTTTGGGATATCATTCCAGTGATTTACTTAGCTTGGTAGAACATTTCTGACTACCATCAAGCCCAGACCATGTGATTTGGTAAGGACTTTGACAACGAGCATCTTACCTCCAAGAACAACTCAATCCAAAGGCTGAAGGTGAGACCCTGAGTTGGTACAGCTGCAACATTGCCAGGGCAGCAGGGTGGTCTGAGGAGATACAGGGAATAAAATGTGGCCTGAGACAGCAGAACTCCAAGACTGGGACATTTGGAGTGGTCTGGTCATTTCCGGACTGCTGGCTGACCTTGTCTTCTGTAGCTAGACCTGCTGCTCTCCTGCATGGACTCTGTGGGGTTACTTCTTTTGCAGAGCCCTGGCTGTCCCTAGCAAAGCTGCTTGCTCCTGCAGCTCTCTGCAGCACAGGGGCCAAATGTGCTTGTCTTCACTGGTTCTGTCGGCCTTCACTATCAGCAAGAAGTCATGTGTTGTGCAGTGTCAGCACCCTTCTTTTGGTAAGTATCAGTTTAATATCTTTAATTCGAGGACTTGTAGCCTGTTAAAGGAAGGGCTGTGGAGCCTGACCCTACTAGATGTGCAATAATGTGGATTTAATAATCAACAGCAGTGCAAGCTACTGCTGACTTCCTACATTAACCTTCCTCTAGGTACCAAACTCACTATTTATTGTCACATGTCCTGCACCAGGAAACCACAAAAATCTGCTGGTAGAAGTTAAACGATCATCCATCCATCCATCTATCCATCAATCATGGGCTGGGTTGGAATATAGGAAAGGATGCATTTCATGCTGGCATTCAGCTCGGGAGTAAATCTGTAACACCAGCTTAGGAGGGGCGAGTGCCACCTACCAAGCCATCTGCTAAGAAAATGCCATTATCTGCAGTCTCATCCACTGTTGCTAGAAATCACTGTCACACTCTTCTCTGAAGAGTTTTGCTGCTGGTATATCTATTTGTATTCTTTTTATCCATCCACTCAGAATTAATTATTTCTCAGATTAATTTCACTCCAATGAATCATTCTGTATCACTGGCTTTATTTCATTTCTGATATACTAATTAATATGTCAAAGCCATCTTTGTCATTAAAAGTGCCACAATTTTTCTCTGTAGCTTTTCTTTTGATTCATGTATTCAGCCTCATTTTTTCTGAGGGTCTAAAATGTCCATCCAGTGTGGAGTGAAAGAAAAAATACAAGCTTTACAGTACTAAAAGAACTATGCATATACAAATTGGGAGGTAGTGTCCCAGTCTGTATTTTTGTGTTGACCGACTGGTTTATGTACTATTTCATGCCGTGGGTCCTCAGCAACCAGCTGTGTAGGATCTTTATATACAGAGATTAGAAGATAAAATATAGCAGTACATCAAGTGTCTACATTTGTTGGTGAAAAGATCAAAAGACTGGAGATATTTTGTATTTGTTGGTTTAGGTTATGTTTTAAATAAGGGCTTTTGTTGGTTTTCTGTGGATTCCCTGGCACCATTGTCTTGTGCTGCAGGGATTAGACAGTTGGAGGAAGCACTTTTCTTTGCTCAGAGCTCTCCTCTCAGCTATAATTTATTCTTATCATCCTCTGCAGTTTGGCTCTCTACCCACTCTGGAGGGAAGTGTTGGTAGGGCCTCTCCTACCCTGTGGCTGTGGCAGTTTGGAAATCCCAGAAAGAGAAGGGGGAAACTTTTAGTCTTCCCTGTTTTATTGAATTCCAGGGTGATTTAAGATCCAGTAAATGGCCTTTGATTTGATGGAGCAGGTCAAGCTGCAAGAGGCAGGGTCACTCCAGGTGTTCATTGAGGAAAAATTTCTTTTTGTGGTCCTATGGAGACTGAGTGGGTGGAACTGGAAAAATCCCATAAAAGTCACAGTGTAAGCTCTGGCAGTTAAATGACACAGTTACTGAGCTGAAATTATCCACAGCTCCTGTGTGGCAGGAGGCTGGGGACCATTTAGGTGGCAGCTTCTGCTCGGATCCCTGGACACAGGTTTGGCATTTTTCTTTCCTGTCTTCCACTTTTCTCTAAAAAGACCCATTTTGTTGTTGAATCTGGAGGTTTGTAGCTGTAATCAACCCGTGTGCTCTGGGTTTGCACTGCAAATGTAGAGAGGAATTTTTGGCGAAGAAGGGAAAGAGGAATAGAGCCTGCACGGGTTCTGAGCAGGAGGGAGAAACTAGCTGCTTCAGATGAGTCATTGAAGTTCTGACTTTCATACATGGTGTTTCTGTTTGGGCTTTTTAAATTTTCCTTTTCCCTCTCAGTGCCCAGATTTCTGCACATCCTTTCACAGTGACTGGATGTCCAGGGCTGTTTCATGCACTTATTGACATTGGAAGTAGTTCGAAACTCAACACTCACAAGAACACTGATGTGTTTTTTTGGGTTCAGTCTAATTGAACCCTAATGAATGCCCCAGACTCTAGAGTCCTTCTGCAGGTGGACATGCATGTAATTTACAGTCAGAAAAACTCCTCCCACTCTCAGTAATGAGTGTTTAGGCCTCTTGCTTTCAGTGTTTGGGTAATGATTTCTCTCACTGATCCTTTCTCCCTACTGGTGGATCTTTATCATTCAAGAATGAGCTTGAGATCCTTGGGGATGTTTCTTTCTAAGCAGACAAATAGTATATTTTTTTCTGCTGCTATTCTTTACTCTGCTTTTCTATTCATTACTACAGCTTTCCCTGTGGAATGCCCAGCACAATAATATCGCTTTAACCAGTGTGCTTCACTGATCTGAGTTGTTTTTTTTCTAGGAACCCTTGATTTTTTCCCAGAAGGTTGCACTGAGGATAAACTTTTCTTGGCTTTTTATTAACCAGATATTTAGGAACGTGACAGCTCTTTTAGACATAATTTCTGCTAACGTGTCCCAGCTGACTTTATGTTTAGCATCGCATGAATGCAGACTCAGAAAGTAATCCCGAGAGTGATGTGAGAGCAATTTATGTCCATGTACTGTAATATTATTTTGTAAATTAAGCTGCCTTTCTCCAGCTCTAGTACATTCACTGTTTTGTAGATTAAAGCATGTTTATCTCTAAATGCAAGCTCTAGACCTTGTTCAACTCTGACTTGATCTGCTAGTAGCTAATTACAGTTTAGATGAAGAATATTTGGATCAAGGACTTACTAAGTATTAATTTTTAAACCATCATATGGACCAAGTAGGGCTTTCTCCAGCCAGATTTTCCTGCGAGGAGCAAGGACCTTGAAAAGTAGTAACAGAAACACCGAAGCTTTCCTTTGCTCTGCATTGGTTTGATTCCAGCATCAGTCAGTAGTGACTGAAAAGCGTTAAATGAAATTAAGCAGCTGTTTTATGTGGGTGCTCAAGAAGAATGAAACAAGCTCTGTGCTTGTATCTGAATCATCAAGAAACATCTGCACTGTTCTCCTGTTGCTCAAAGTTTAAGGTATGTCCCAATCTGGATATGAACTGGTCCTGCTTGTGCTGGCTGGGGACCAGCAACAGAAAAATTCACCTTACACTTGGTGTAACATGGCTGCCTAATCCCACTGTTAAGTTTACCTTAATAATAATAGGGGTTTAATGGATTCCACTTTTGTTCCTCACCTGGGTGTGACTACTAAGTAATGAAAATTTTAAAAGCTTACAAATTACCTGAGGTGACAAATTAATTCAGCAGGGTGCTCTGCATGAAACACTGGTATTTGAACCCTGCGTAGCTGTTGAAGGGGCTTTTCTTTGCTAATACTGTCTTGGTTGAGTGAGACCTCATATTCATCCCTGAACTGGTTGCACAAATTTAGAAATGAGAAAGGCTTCAACTTCTGAAACAGATACTCAATTGCAAGCAAGTAAGGACTGGTTGATTCTTCAGGCTGCTGTGAGTAGGAAGCTAAAAGGCTTTTTCTTAATGTCACATTCAAATGGAAGTTTTAAATCCTTATCCCTATGAGCAGCATTAGGGTCTTCTAATGGAGAAATCAGCCTCTTACCCAGGAAAAGCTACTCCTTAGCAAAAATTAATTGAAGAGTTCTCTTGATGAGCTGCTAAGCAGATGACTTCTCTGCAGTACGTGTCTCAGAGTTTCTCTCCAAAAGCTGTGTTGTTTGTGTTCTTTGGAGTTGTGGTTACTCCTGGAATATTCCAGGATGGCTGTGATAGATTTTGGGGGAGTCTTTGGAAGTGGTTACGAATAAAATTGACTGCGCTCAGTGGTTGCTTTTGCCCCTATCTGGGGTTTATACAGAAAAGCAGGAGATGTCAAATTTTCAGAAGATAAGTATCATGCAGTAAACCTCACCTGTATTATGCTTCAAGAAGAACAGGAAAGAAAGGAAAAAAAGCCAATCTTGAAATAGAAAAATACCCTCCCCACGGTGAATTTCATTAGAGACCTGTATTATCAAACAGTACAGGATTCATCTTCTTGTCTGTTTTCACCCTCCTCTGGGGATGAATGATGATTAAAGGACAGGATAATAAGGGGGGGGGGGATGAGAAATTGTCAAGAAGCAATTAAAAAGAAAAAATGAGAAAGAGAGGGGAAGAGGAAAACAAGTGTTTTAGTTAGCTAGTCAAGGTTAGTGCTTTATCTGTTTTAACTGACATTATGGGACACTATAGATGGTACAAAAGCAACTTCACTAGTGCTGAATGCCACAAAATTTATCTTGATGGTTTGTTGTTCTTATTTGCTCTTCTATGAGCTTTTCAATGTCCCTGCGATGTCTTTTGTCTTAATTTTCTGATTTTTTTTTTTTTTTTGAGTAAGACTCCTATGCAAAGATAGCAACTTGTAAACCACCATGTTCTTTTCGTTGCCTGTTGTGGTGAAGGTAAGGAAATAAAAAGACATTTTTGGAGAAAGAAGGGGTTTGAGATGTAGCTGCTCTGATTTTTGCAAAGAAGAAATCACAGTTCAGCAGTTTTTTTGCACTGGGTGTCACAAAGACAGCTGTACGTGCCATCGGGGCTGCCTGCTTCAAGGCTCGGCGTGCCCGAAGAGCTGGAGACTATTGCTCCTCCGCTGTCCCCAGTTCGGTCAGGACGCTGCATCTCAGGCAGCCACACCCCAGCAACCTGGCCTGGGGATTTTCCCTGCTCTCCTCACCCCTGGTCTCGGCTGGGGCGAGAGTACGCGGGGCTCAGCCCGGCCCTCTCGGTGCTCCCCGTGCCCAACTGCAGCCTCTGCCCAGGAGAGGGAGCCCGGAGGCCGCGGCTGCGCCGGGAGCGGAACGGGGCGGCAAGAGGAGCTGCCCCGGCTGCCTCTCGCGGGTACCACCGCTTCCTCGCCGTACCGGGAGGGGGTCCCGCCTGCCCGCCCCCTCTCCTTCCCCTAGGGCCGGGGAAGCCACGAGTGCCGCCCCCCTCCCCAGCATCGCCCAGCCCCAAGTTAGGTGCCGGTACTCACTTTCTGCATCAGTTAACCGAACTGAGCCGGCTCGCAGCGCCGAGACATCACGAGAGTCCCGGAGCTCAGGACGGGACAGGGTAACCCCGTTTGCACTAACGGACCGTTCCAAGAGCTCGGCTCTGCCTCTCGGCCCGGCTGCCCGGCCGACCGGACCTAGTTCCCCAGGAAGCGGGGATAGGCTGTCCAGAGGAAGCTGCGACCAAGCGACGATGTTAAAGGAAGTCAAAGGGGGTTGCTTTTTGCCAGCTGCTTGCCTCCATGCCTGTCTTTCCCTTGTCTTAATCCTTTAGGAAGGAGACGCGGGGCAGACAGACCGTTATCGGAGGGGCGATGCTGCCGAGCCCTGACCCGGGCAGAAGAAAGGCTTCGCCGCCGGGACCCGCCGGTACGGGAGATGCGCGGCCCGGGGCGCGCTGTGGAAGAGCGTGAGGAGCTGCCTCCGCCTGTGCTTTTCTGAGAGGGGAGAAGAACATGGTAAAAGATGAACCCGATCCCTGGCTCTCAGCCTCGCCGAGCAGGAGGTGGGATTATCTGGGATAGTTATGGAGGGCTGTAACCTGGCAGCGGAGAGCTGAAGCGACTTGTGCTCGCTGGAAGAGTATCCCGCTGCGGGCACCACCGGGGTAGCCCACACACATCCGTCTCTCCTAGTCGCCCTTCTTTCTCCTTCCAGTGAACGACAGAAGAAAGAACAGGTGCTCGGCTTCTTCCAGAGTTGGGAATATCGTGCCTTTTGCCTGGGATGCTTTGCCCCGATGTGCCACTTCGACGGGATGTACAAAGTGCGACCGGGACTGATCTCGCCAGCGATGTTTGCGGAGTGATCAGTGGGGCCCGAGGAATGGAGGTAGCTGGGCACAGGCTTTTGGGATCTGTGATGCACCGTCCGACAGCACAGACCTGCAGCTCCCTTGAAAACTAACTCCTGATGGTCAAACTCTGCTGGCTCCTGTTTTTTACTCCTCCCCTGCAATTTGCAGTTTCAGGGAAAAAAAAAAACCCACACGCACACACCTGATGCAATGCAGTGCTTCTGTGTTGGTTTTGTATATGAGGTTTGCTATGCAAGTCCAAAACTAAAAGAGGAGGAGAGACGGCCCTGCATCCCAGAACAAACAGAGAATCAGAGGTGAAAGGTAGGAGCCAGCATTTCTGAGCTACTTGTTACTGAAATCCTTTAAACCACACCTATTTTATGTTTATTGTCTTTGTTTAGGAAGTGTAAAACAGTTTGAAACAAAGTGACAGTTTGGTTTCTGGCGTTACCCAGAGAACTGATCCGTTTTGTAACTGAAGTGTACCCAGGAGTGTTTCATCAGAGAGACATTTAGGAAACTAGAGGAAAAGCACCTCATGTAGTACGCTTCAGTAGATGTGAAGGGCTAGTGCAATGGATGCTGGAAACACTCGATCAATAGCCTATTTAAGTGAGAATATATGCAAGCATGGAAAAGTGATTGCTTTCCTGTCTGTGGGGTGTATTTGTAGAGAACAGCAGCAGGACATTTGCAGGTGAGCTGTCTGAATTAGACTACTTCATGTTGGGGTGGTGCAGTCTGTTCCTGAAAGAATTGCTTCAAAACCAGTCCATAGGGTGGATTGTATTTGTGCATTTTCAGTTCCTGCTCATAGAGCTTCAGTGTTGTTCAGGATATTCAAAGTGGGTGAAGTCCATCTGGGGATGAAGGGACTGTAAGAAATGACCTTTGGTCTGTTTGGGGATGAGTAATTAATGGACGTGTGATATCTGATTTCTGCAAGGAAGGAGCTGATGTCATCATGAAAGTCATGATATGATTTTCCCTCAGGAGAAACAATGACTTGGAATGACACCACTATGGATGGGGAAGGGTTGCTGGTGGAAAGGGACTCTTCCTTTCGGATCCTCACAGGCTGCTTCCTCTCACTGCTGATCCTCTCTACACTGCTGGGAAACACGCTGGTCTGTGCAGCTGTCATTAGGTTTCGCCACCTCAGGTCAAAGGTGACCAACTTCTTTGTCATCTCCTTGGCTGTGTCAGATCTTTTAGTGGCTGTTTTGGTCATGCCTTGGAAAGCTGTGGCTGAGATTGCTGGTTTCTGGCCTTTTGGTTCATTTTGCAACATCTGGGTGGCCTTTGATATTATGTGCTCAACAGCCTCCATCCTAAATCTCTGTGTCATTAGTGTGGACAGATACTGGGCCATCTCCAGCCCATTTAGGTACGAGAGGAAAATGACCCCCAAGGCAGCCTTCATCATGATCAGTGTGGCATGGACTTTGTCTGTGTTGATTTCCTTCATCCCTGTGCAGCTGAACTGGCACAAGGCTACAACTACAAACATTTTGGACCTAAATGCCAGCTTACAAGATGCAAGTACGGACAACTGTGATTCTAGCCTGAACAGGATGTATGCCATCTCCTCTTCTCTAATTAGCTTCTATATACCAGTGGCCATCATGATAGTAACTTACACGAGGATATACCGGATTGCTCAGAAGCAAATACGACGCATCTCAGCTTTGGAGAGAGCAGCAGTGCATGCCAAGAACTGCCAGAACACAAGCGGCAACAGAAGCAGTATGGACTGCCAGCAACCAGAAAGCAACTTCAAGATGTCCTTCAAGAGGGAAACAAAGGTTTTAAAGACTTTGTCGGTGATCATGGGGGTGTTTGTGTGCTGCTGGTTGCCATTTTTTGTATTGAACTGCATGATTCCCTTCTGTGAGCCTACCCCACCATCCAAGGGAGCAGAAGCTTTCTGTATTAATTCCACCACCTTTGATGTTTTTATTTGGTTTGGATGGGCTAATTCTTCTCTCAACCCCATCATTTATGCCTTCAATGCTGATTTCCGCAAGGCATTTTCAACCCTGCTAGGATGCTACAGGCTCTGCCCTATGTCTGGCAACGCTATAGAGACTGTCAGTATTAACAATAATGGAGCAGTTGTTTTTTCGAGCCAACATGAGCCCAAAGGGTCCAGCCCCAAAGAGTCTAATCTGGTTTATCTGATTCCACATGCAATTATCTGTCCAGAAGAAGAACCTCTCAAAAAGGAAGAAGAGGGTGAACTCTCTAAGACCTTGGAGAAAATGTCTCCAGCACTGTCGGGTATCTTGGATTATGAAGCTGATGTTTCTTTGGAAAAGATCAATCCCATTACACAAAATGGGCAACATAAAACCTGAACAGTAAGCTTCAGCAACACCTAATAGTGTATATTGTAATAATTTTTTGTTTTAATTTTAAGAGAAGGAGATATACAAGGTTTTTTGAGTAAGAAACTAAGCTCTAGGGAGAAATACACATGTACGCCAAGCCCAGAATTAATCTTCCTGACATTCGGAGCAAATTTAACATTTTAAATGATAAACAGAACAAGATACTGAAAATTGGTTAAAAAACACTGAACTGTGCTGTTCATACTGAGGAAAACACAGAAATTTAAATACAGTGCAGTGACAAAGAAAGTACTGCTTTTTCTCTACACAGAGGAAGCAATTTCTAACTGAAAATGAGGCAAAAGATAAATGTGAAGTATTTAAAGATTAATGTTTACTAGAAGTTAAAAGATTGCTGTGTCTTGTGATAGTGGGTGTGAACAGGTCCTAATTAAAAACGGAGGGATTGTAAAGGTAGGTAGATGCCTTTTAAAAATTATTTCTGACACATAATTGAGCCTTATAATGAGAATGGTTATTTTTTAAGCTTTGGGAGGTAATATGTTGATACTGGTTTCATTTATTTATTGTTTTTAATTGATTTTTTCATATGTTATAACAGATCTAGCTTTATTTATGTTATTTAAGATGTTTAAACAATGGGATATTTTTGGAGTGTCATAACTGACCAGTCAACCAGTCAGCACTTTATTACAAGCTCTGATAGTCTAGGGAGCTGGTGAGTGGAGCAAAGGAATGTAAAGAAGCTTAGCAAAAAATGAAGGCATCATCAAAACTGATACTCTGTGGAGTTCATTTGCTTGTGGGCTGTTTTTTTTTTTTAAAGTGGGATTTCTTTCAAAATATAGGATCAGTGTTGACTGAGTTATGAATTCTCTTCCCTTATAGAAATAAAATAAATTGCTGCTATTTATTTTTAAAAAGTCTCGTGTTACAAAGACTTTGCTAGAATGTCAAGTCTGTGGATCTGTAAATACCTTGAATATGACTACAACCTTATGAAGAATCCAGTTTGAGGAGAAAAGCCTCTTAGATAACAATTCTTAGTATATAATGTTTTGTATTTATGTAATATAATCAGCTTTCTCAGACTTTTCTTATTTCAAGTCTTGGATATCTTTTCTGAACATACACAATTGGTTATAATGGTAGTAAACATGCCCAACCTCGTTATCATCTGTACTATTGCAGTACCACCAGGGTCATGCTGTCTGTCTGCTGCCGTAACACAGTCAGAATTAAAAAGTGAGGTACCTAGTGCTTTACTCTGGGAACCAGGAGGACATTACATTTTGGTTATCGTGTCAATAGTCCATTCAATACAGAATAGTGCCTCAGAGCCGTTTCAGATTAAGATGTTTCTAAAGATGGGTGAAACTGTAGCCCCATCTGAATAAAAACATCCTGAGAACTCCAAAAAAGTTGCCAATGTTTAATTAATAAAACCCTGCTACTTTTCTATTGTCCTTCCCTGCTACTTTCCCTTGGTAATGCCAAAAGCAGTCAGTGAACATTAGCAACAGGACCACTGTGTGTTAATACTCAGCAGCATTCAAAGGAAGCTGTTTGTTTTCTGAATGGGAGAAAAATCCTTTTGGAGCAAATTTTTCATAGCATATATTTAAAAACTGTGTTGTCAGGAAAAGAGAACTGAGAGGAAAAAGATTTTAAAGTCTAATGAACTATATACATCCTGCATCAGGTCTGTGTATTTATGTGTTGTGAATGTTTTCATAATTTTATTGCCTGTATGCTGCTTTCATACATATAATAAAATTATTTTGTGAACAGAAGGTCAAATAAAACAATCTACGTTGCATTTATTAAGTACATGCTGTTTTTTGGCAGTTGTATTGATTGTTTTAAAGGTGAGGACTGCTCCTCTTTCCCATTTGCCCTTATTTGGGATCACACCCGTGAGGCAGATGGGATTTTTTATTAGAAGCAGGAGAAAGTCCTCTCTGCTGAGAGACCTCTGAGCCCTTGCTCTAAACTTGGATTTGAAAGCAGTAAAAGCAGTTTGGAAACAATCACACTCTATTTTAATGTGTCTAGTTAAAATTTGTAAATCTTGATCTATTTCAATGATTTCTTTTGCCTTGGTGTAACAGAGTAGTGAGCTTTGTTTGCAGCATGCTTTTATGGGGTTTTATCCTTATTTTTATTCTTTTCTCCCTAAAACTATGCAGTACCTTTCAAAGCCTGATGAAGCCCCACTGCTAGTGTCTGTATTTTGGAACAAAAAGGATCATTTAAGAAGTGAGGTGATGCTCGGATAGAGCAGGTTCCTTCTGTTTGTGACAGCCTTCTGCTTTAGCCTCTGTCAGTAAATGAACTTTGAAATGAAGAAGCAAGCCAACAAATGTGGTCACTTCTGTCTCAACCATTACCAGCAAGACCCATTCAGTAGCTGGGATCTGAGCTAATGCCCAAGCTGAGGTGATGCTGTGCTCTCTCACCTTTGGTGCTAACTTCCAGTGGTCTGTGAAAGCAGCCGATCAGGTGGCCAGCACAAAGTTGTGGCTGCCCCAGGCTTTCTTAGCTCCTTGGGCAAAATTCCTTTGTGTAGTGCCAATGCCTGATGCCTAATGTTTTTTATTTATTCTACCTGTGAGGTATTATTTTACTTAAAAAGTAACAGGCCAAAGATCACAGAATCACAGAACATCAGGGATTGGAAGGGACCTCGAAAGATCATCTAGTCAAATCCCCATGTCACAGCAGGATCACCTAGACCAAGTCACACAGGAACATATCCAGGTGGGTTTTAAATGTCTCCAGAGAAGGAGACTCCACAACCTCCCTGTGCAGCCTGTTCCAGTGCTCTGTCACCCTTGCTGTGAAGAAATTCCTTCGATATTTATGTGGAACCTCTTATGTTCCAGCTTATACCCACTGCCCCTTGTCCTATGACCAGATGACATAGAGAAGAGCCTGGCTCCATTCTCCTGACACCACCCTTTCACATATTTATAGACATTAATGAGGTCACCCCTCAGTCTCCTCCAAGCTAAAGAGACCCAGCTCCCTCAGCCTTTCCTCATAAGGGAGGTGTTCTACCTCCTTCATCATCTTTGTTGTTCTATGCTGGACTACCTCCAGCAGCTCTATGTCCTTCTTGAACTGAGGGCCGCAGAACTGGACACAATACTCCAGATGTGGTCTCACCAGTGCAGAGTAGAGGGGAAGAAAAACCTCTCTTGATCTGCTAACCACCCTCATTCTGATCCACCTCAGGATGCTGTTGGCCACAAGGGCATAATGCTGGCTCATGGTCATCCTGCTGTACACCAGGACTTCTGTAGTTGCTCAGACAGATACCTCTGCCTTCAAGGGTGTTTACTCAGAAACCTCTCAGCAGTCTCATATAATAGCAAAATACAACATAGGATTTAAGGAGATGATATAAATCAAGATGTTGGTTTTATACTGGTTTATAAGGAGCTGATTTCTGCTTTGAAACATGCCTGCTCTTGTGTGAGCAGGAGCAGTCTCAGGACCTATCTGCAGATGGACCTGAGTTTCAGAGGGCTTCAGTGGAGGTTGGTGAGGTGCTACCTGATGCTGCTGAGTGCTTGTCTTTGTTGTGTCAGGCTTCCTGCTAAAGGCAGGGTAGGGGAGACACTTTGATGAGTTTATTTTATTGTTTAGTGTCTTGTTCTATTTAAACTAATTTTTCTTTCTGACTCACTTCCCTTACATACATTTTAGAATACCACAGATTTGCCTTGATCCTCATTTACTGACATACTTCATTTCCCACCTTATTTGCCAGCTTTCCCAGTGTGGGTTTCTCTACCTGTCCTCTTCGCCTTTCCTCCCACTGCTGCCAGAGCTCTTCTCTTACTCTGTTTGGCTTCATTTGCCCCAGTGATCTCCCTGTTCATCTCCCCTGAGATGGGGTTGCTGGGGCACTTCCCTGGGACAGGCAGGCACAGCGTCGTCTTGGTGTGGACGTGGTGGGAGCAGGGAGCAGCCCCTTGGATGAGCCAAGGTGGGGAGCCCTGTGTCCCATGGGTGATCATGAGTTGGGGCCAGTCCCCATTGCCAGCACATGTCCAACCAAGGCACTGCATGGGGAAGCAGCAGAACAACTCCTGCTGTGGCTGGGGGATTGGGCTAGATGATCTTTCAAGGTCGCTTCCAATCTTTAATGTTCTGTGATCCTTTGCTTCAGAGAAATTCCAAATTAAACTCCAGCCCCCAACACAGCTATGAGTCCTCTTCCCACAGCCTGCACCCAGAAATGCCTTTCTTACCTGTTGCAGAGCCTGGAGTCCACTGTCAGAGGTGACTAGAAGGGTTAGCAGCAGGTAGCTGCTAACTGCTCTTCTGTTTATGTGCTGAATTAGTTGCTCAGAAGCTGTATGACCTGTTCTGTGCCTGCTCCCCAGCTGCTTGAAACCAGTGGTCTGCTGAAACTGCTGGTCACACCAATGTCAGGGTGCACCCCAGGGGCTGGAGACATGCCAGATCCATGCCAATAGCAAAGTGTTAACTGTTGAGGTTTGTCCCTAATAACCCTGTGAGTATCCTACAAGGAGGACTTACTGCTCCTGCTAGCTGGCAGCTGTTGCCTCTGCTTCTGGAGGACGAGCGCAGCAGCCGTTCATCTGCAGCAGCATCACGTATGAGGTAACAGATACTTTGGTGAAACAATTCCCCAGGAAAGATTTTCTTGCTGTGTGTTGCAATCCAGAGGTGGAGGTGCTGGGACACCAGAACATCATTGCTCCCACTAGGACAGACAGGTGTCAGCTCCATGGGGCACTGAGTGCTCTTCTGCCCCCAGGCTCTCCCCAAGCCATATTTTCTGCTGCAGGGTGAGCCATGCTGGTTGTCTTTCCTGTGTGCCCACAAATAACCCAAGTAATCATATTTTTGTTGTTGCTACTGCGTGACTGAAGTTATTTTTCTATCTGTGGATGGAAGAGGTTAATAATTCACCCGACGGCCTTGATGAAGGAGCTGTTTGCAACGAATGAACCATAATCACTAGATTAAATCTGAATATATTTGTCCTTTCCCCTGGCAAGCATTTTATGCTGATTTGGGTTTCTAACATAAGAAAGCATACGAAAGATAGAGGAAATGAAAGAGTAAATGCCTTTGATAGTGCTCAGCTTTAAAGACACAACTACTGGGATCCAGTCCTGGATTTTTTTTCAAACCTGTATTTTCCACAAAACCCCAAATCTGTTTGAAATCTCAAAAACCTGAGTAGTTTAATTAGTATCCTGAGAGACACATTATCCCAATAAATACTTTGGTGCTTTGACACAATGATAGTAGATATGTTCCTACTGATGGCATGTATGTGGCCTCATGATGTCCTTTAAAGCATAATGAAAACTATGGTGGTTGTTTTTTCACCTTTGAAAGATTGATATGTGTAACAGAAAATGACAATTTTCTGCCATGCCTGTTTTTATTCTGGTTCTGGGAAAAACCTCTGGGCAATGATACAGGAGAAGGCTGCTAGCCCTACTGATGATCATTGCTTTCACATCTTGTGTTTCCCTTTCAATCCCACCAGGCTGTTCCGCCCCCTTTCCAGGAGGGATGTTCCCACTGGTACTTTGGCAAAGGAGTTTCGTCAGTGATGGATGGTGCTGGCAGGACAGTGTGGTGCCTTCTGGCAGTGCTGTTGGGCGACAACAAATCCAGACTCTAGGTTGTGCACCAACAAGACATGATTGGTATCAGTGGCATCGCTTTTGTTTCTGTGCCTCTGGGTGGGGTTGGGTTCACCCAGGAAGGCAACGTGGGGATCAGACAGATGCCCTGGGCCCTGCTCATATTCACCCTGTGGACCTGGTGATTTGTTGTAAAAGACATAAAAGAGCAAATGGCTGAGGAGCTCTAGGACTGGCTTCAGGGAAGCAGCATTTGGGATGGTGGCACTGAGGAAACTCTGTGCCCCAGATCCCAGGCATTCACCGGGCCTGTGATCTTAGCAGCCAGAGGAGATAGGTGGAGGCACAGCTCAGGTTCAACCCTGCCATGGCTGGACTCAAAGAACAAACCACCCCTGGGGCCTTTGTCACCACTGGACTGGCTCCATGGTGAATGGTCCACTGGGAACACGGCTTTGGCTGTGAGATCAGCCCAGAAGCAGTTTGTGCTGCCCCGATGCCAGATGATCTCTGTCCAGCCTGAGTGCTGTGTACTGATGAGAGATGCTGAGCTGAGGACCAAGTCTGGTTTTGGGCTCTGATTTGACTTAAAAATAAATGAAATCTGTGATGTCAGCTAACTTACTTCTTACTTTACTTACACATTTGTTTTTCTTGCCTCTCCAGTATTTATGTTAGTGGCTCCCCTCTGAATCAGGTGGACTTTTTCCTGGTTGAATAGTTCCTATCCTACAGAACTGAAACTCTTTGTGGGATATTGCAAAAAAAAAAAAACCAGGAAAAGTTGTTTAAATGTATCAGCAGAGGATGTTTTAACATTTTCAAAATTAATTATTTAGTTTATTTCTTTCAATGCAATTAACTTTTCAAGTCACTGCATTAGTTTTTTAGAACTCAGATCTGGTTTGAAAATGCTGGAAAAGAAGTTTATTAATAAAAAGTAAGATTAAACCGTTATGTATGACTTGCCTTAAACAATTGGATTGTTCACATTTTTTCCTTGATCATTAAATTCCTATTAATTTGTCATTTGCCTCAGACAAGGAAATGTTTTGAAATCTTGAACGAAGACGCAGGGTGAGTGAAATATTTGCTTCCCAGATTCTCTGTCCTGTGATGTGAGTGGAGAAGTCAAATGTTTCGCTGAACTATGAGTGTGAAGTTTCTCTAATTCTAGAGTGAGAAAATTAGAGATTTAAACACCGAGACACTTTCCTCAGTTTGTTTTTATTTTATTTCTTTGCTAATAAAGGATTTTCTGATGATGTTACTTCTCTTAATGTTTTGTTATTTTAAAATTATTGAAAGCACTTTGCGTATTCTTTTATTTCCTGATGGTGGTTCTCAATTAGTAGATTGATGGACCATGGCAGTGACAAGTGATGAACTTAATTTAACACATTTCTTGTCTGCAGAAGCAGACTGCAGGAGATGAACCAGACCCCTTACCTGCATTAAAAGGACAAACCTGTCAGGACTGATAGATTTGTAATGCCAGCAGTCCTTGGTGTATGACCCATTTCACTGGCAGCCAGTGGTTCGCAGGGGCAATTACTTAGACCAGATTTTGCTCTGGGTTTGGGAGCTCATGTGCCTGAGAGACAAAATGTTCACAAAATTGTAAAAATGATGCTTTGAAATTTCTCAGTAAAAGGAGTTTTCAACAGCAATTAACAAACCTTAAGGATGCTGAAATGTACCTTTTCATTTCCCAGTTTTCTGAGCCTTTTGTAACTATTTCCATACTGATTTTAAAGTAGTAAATTGTACCATCCAGCTCTGACAGGGAGACTGGACTAGATGATCTTTCAAGGTCCCTTTCAATCCCTAATGTTCTGTGATTGTGTGATTGTGTGATTCTGTGATCCAGTTTAGTCCTTTGTGCTCCTCTGTGGCTGTGTTAGACTTCAATACTGATATGTGTTCTCTGCTGAACAGACTCTGCTCCAGCAGTTCCTCCAGCCTGCTGACACCCGCTGAAGCCCTGGAACCCACATGCTCTGTTGGGCTGTGGGACAGCAATGAAAGGATCCCCATGGAAACAGCTGCTTTTGAACAGTGGGAAAGTATTTTTGAGCAAAAAATTAACTTTTTGTGTTGTCACACATTTTGTAGGTCCTAAACCTGATTTTCATCTTTTTTGTTATTTATTTGCAAACGGTGTGAATTAATTTTCTCAGAAGCAAAACTTGCAGCTTGAAGAGCAATATATTCTAAGAAAGACAGACTTTAATGTTCTATTAGTTAACATTTCAGAAACATTTTAATTAAATGTAATTACAATCCTTATACAGTAGAATATTTGCAAAGCATTCAGTTCACATACATAATTCTTTAAGAGAACAGTTTCTGATGAGAATATTTTATTGCAGAAACTTGCCGTCATATTTCTTTTTGACTAAGGGTTCCTGGCAAACAGCAGAAGCAGTCACATTTAGGCAGTCAATTCCACACGTGCTGGTTAATCCCCTCATTGTATAATATTGGTTGTATTTTTAACAATGAATTACACAAGTATGTGAATGTAACTTCCATCCTAACCAGTGCCATTAATTGACCTTTTGCTGGGAGTTTTGACAGATCATGAGAGGATGGAGTCCTGGCCAGGACTTTCACCCCTCTAAATGGCATTTTCATGTCAAGGCTACAGCACACAGATTCCTGCCTCTGTGTCCATCTTGCTGCCTCTTTTCCCCCTTCTGTTTTTTTTATTCATGTTCTCCCCCTTCTACCTCTTCTTCCTTTGCTTATTAGGATACAGTAAATTGTAGGAAAGAGGTTGAAAGTGATCCAACAAGCATTTTTTTCCTATAACAGTAACTTTGGTGTAAAGACATCATTGTCTGAGGTTGACTCTGATGCTTTTCACATCTCCCTCCACACACACACGCACACGCATGGATGCAGTGTCCTGGGCAGTTAGTCTGTTGGGCCCTCAACATTTATGGCTTTGAGCTGAATGATGCACATTTTGAAGTGGGATGGAGATGTTGAGAGCCCCAGCCAGTGTATTGATTGGGACATTCTCAAGTAAAGGCTAAAGAATTAATGAGCTCATACCCTTTCAGAAGTGACAGTATAGATAACCCCTGAACAATGCCTCTCAAGTGCTGCCAAGCATCTGTCCTTCTCCACTCAAAAACTGTTTTCAGCAATTGCTTTTATTTTCCAGTAGTTTCACTCATCTTTAATGTGTGCACACACATCTCCTACGTGCAACTGCAGTGAAGAGCCAGCTGCACGATTAAAGCTGATGGAAAATAAAGTACAGTTATCAATCCTGACACCCAGGAAAAAACCCCACATAAAAAAAGCAGCAAAAAGCTAGCATTTCACCCCCTTGACATGAGTGTAGACCAGCGCAACCTCACTGAAGCTGCACTGACCTGACGCGGTGTGAGCATGGAGCTGCACCAGGAAGTTCCCCAGTGATGATGCTGTGGTCCAGTCTGCAGAATTCATCATTTCCACTGTGAAAGCAACACAATCAAGGAAACACTTTCCATGCCATGGGCTGCAACCAGTGGAGCGTTCAATATTAAAGTCACTTTCTTTTTCAAAATGACTGGTGATTCCTCTCCAGCCCTGTTTGCGGGCTGTGCTCAAAATTAAATGTAGGAGAGTCACCAGCAGTAGCCCCTGGGGTTTATACTGCAGCCAAACAGTTGCAGAGAGGGATGGGTGGGGTGGGATGGCTGAGGAGAAAATGCACTTTTCTTTAAAATGGAAGGGTTTCTGTGTATTGTATTGTATCTTTTTGTATTTTATTTTATGTTATATTATTTAATGTATTTTATTTTCTTTTTAGTGCTCGCCCTTGCTCACGGCTGTCAGAAAATCATTCCTGGACTATACTTTCCCACGTGCTTTATGTAATACATTAAAACTGTCAGCACGTGTAGGTAGTGAAGGCACGAACTCACTCGTTAAGTTGTGCCCTAGGTGCCGCAGGAATGCCACGGCAAACCTGGAGACAGGTAATGTCTGGAAGAAGAGGACCATCCTTTCTGAGTTGTTTTTTCTGGGCTCTGAAGTGAGAATTTGCCTTCCTTGGGCCAAAAGCCTGCAAACACCGCAGACTGCCTTATCTTGAAAGTATTGTTGAGTTTCCCAAGACTCAGGTCAACTGGCTGGGACTGGGAAACTCAGCATCACCCTATAATTTTGTTTGTTTTTGATAGCGGCACACAAATGTTTAGAACTGTCTCTCAAGCACATGTGAGCTACAGCCTGCAGTGAGGCACCATTGTGGCTTGTGTGTGCAGCGCATGGAAAAACTGCGCAAGAAAAATGCATTACTAGAGCTCACGGTACATGATCCTGTGCATCACAGATGGGCATGGATATGTTCACAGTGCTAAGACATACTTAAACATTATGATTTCTGTGATTATTATTGAGCTAGCATCCTGCAAGGAATTTATGATCATTAATTTGGGATGCCAGGGAGGACACAGTTACCATTAGCCCAGGCACAGGCTGTAGTGTCATTCCGTGCTCTGCTTCCGGCTTGTTCCAATCTATCACCTCTTTCTCTGTGGGAAGCTGAGAAGGGAGGAACATGTATGAAGAAGTTTTAGTGCTGCTTTCATGTCATTTTTGCTTCCCATGCTCCTTTCTGAAATCAGCCTCTCCTGTAAAGACAGAATTGCCCATAACAGTCCCCCAATGAACAGTTCCTGGAGGCAGGGTCAGCTCATCCCCAGTGCTTCATTTCAAGTAGATGGAGATATTCCCACCCACTCAGCTGCCATGTGCTGAGTAGCAGTGTGGGTGCTACCAAAGCAACTGCTTTATGTTCCCATGGTGCCTCTTGTCAAGGGGCATCTCTCCATCTCTGGTAAGAAGTCACTGCTGTGACCTTTGCTGCTTACACTGATGGGGCTGCCTGGGCAAGCAAGTGCTACACTGGTGGGAAGAATGAGCCCTATCCTTGGCTAGGTGGTTCTACTTCAGAAAAATGTGACAATTTCAGGAGACAGATGTCACTGTTCCAGTCCCACAGATTTACTGTGACTGGCAATGGAGCCCTTGGGATAGTGACAAAGCTGCCTAAGCACGATGCCTTCTGCAGGAGCACCCACCACCCCAGTTCCCCAAAGGCTGTCTGAATTGCTACCCTATGTTATTTCCTCATCTGCAGCTCAGGAGTTTCAATAGAGCTGATGCTGGAAGTCGATGCATTTCAGTGGAAGCCTTGACTTTATACATTCTGCTGCCAAATTTAGGCCACTGGTGCTGCCAAGGGGCACGATTTTTTTGGTTTGATACATGGAGAATGCATTTTTAATGCTGTAAGTGCTGTTCTCTACCCCTGGACTCCCAGGTGATGCATAACTGCAGCCAGAGTAATGCAGTAAAACAGCATTTGCTTCCAGGGAGGGTGGAAAAAAAAATAAAACAAATAATATTTTTTCATTAAAACAGAAAAATATCAGTTTTAACTAGATGGCTTCTGAACTTTCTCAGATCCCAGCTGCCAAGAAATAATTCTAACTTGTGAAGCCAGAACTGGAGAGAATATGATTTTCTAATCAAAACCAATTTTTCCCACTGCATGAAAAGCTGAGCATCTAGACACAGACACCAAACTCCAGCTAAAGTGGAGAAAAATTTAGCATTTTTTCTTTCTTTAACTTTCATCTCAGTCATGCTGCAAACTGCTCCCTAATTGTAGAAAAGATTTGGGATTAAATGTGCAGCCTTCATGCATCTGAATTCTGAGCTGGACAGAACAGATTTAATGATAAATATAAACAATAAAGTGTTCACGAAAGCATTTAACTTCTGTTCTCCCCAGTCACGGAGAGCTGAGCCTGGCCATGCTGCTGTCGTGACACAGTGCAGTGGAGCTATTCCCTTGGTCCTCTCTTGTGGTGAGGGCTGGGAGCAGCAATGCAGGAGGGATCTACGCAGAGTGCATCTGGTTAACTTGACTGTCTGTGTCATTTGGAACAAGATTAGAAACAGGGCTCAGGCAATCCCCGCTTTGCCTGCAAGCACTTTCTAATCAGCAAGTTCAGGGAAAGAGACAGCGCCAGGCGAGCAGCTATTTAATTTCTGCTGCATCCTAAAGCCTGCAGAAAGCAGAGCACGTGCTTACAAGAAACTGGACAACCAGTCTCTTGCTAGGTTAACATGAAAAGTGTTTTCAGGAGCAAAATGCAGAGGTATGAATCTTCTTTGGCTTTGAGGATTTTCTGTTTTATATCTTCACAATCTATAGCTTTTTTCCATGTGGGGGCATGGTTACATGTCTGCATCCATCTGGGAAAGGAGGCCCTTTATTAGAGCAGTTGTACACTTGAAATTCTCCCTTTAAGCAAAATGCAATTGGTTTCTTCCCCTATTTCCTGCTTAGCAAAAGAAATGTTCCCTCCCGTGGGGGATGCATTAGCAGGGAAGAGGCTGTACACACAGGGAAGAAATGCTGGAGTCACTCAGGGACAAATGTTGATCTATTCCAGTTGAATAAATCCACAGAAATATAATTTATTCTCTGGGATTTGCATTAGCTTTATCTTGGCATATGAGAGATCACGCAGTTGTGCACTCAGGGCTCCCCTGTTGATTAGCACAATGTGAATCAGATGAAACCCCAGACCACCTTAAGTCTAGATGATGCTTTCCTCAGAAGACCCTTTTTTCAGTTGCTTATCCCTTTGCTGAGCCTCAGTGTTTGGACAGAGATTTTTGTATGCTGGGTATGTGCCTCAGGCAAAACTACAAACTTCTAAAGTGTCAGTCACAACAGTGAAGTCAATGCAGCCTAAGAGAACAGGAGAGAAGGAAAATTGTGTTTCCCAAAAGATCTCCTCAGAAAATGAGAAGCTTCAAGGTTGATATGCTATATAGGGAGGACAAGAGAGTTTTGAAGGTGGCTGGTGCTTGTAGTGCCTTCTGTTGGGTTTAACTATTCCATCATCAAAAAGCATGCCTCAGCGACAGAAATGTAGGTGTTTCTGGAACCACCTCACTTTGCATGTGTTTGGGAATGTGTTGAGCACATCTGATGAACAGATGTGCTACCTCTCCTTTCACCTGGAACAGGGCTAACCTCCCCTGAGCTTTTATGAGTGTGGCTTAAGACAAAGTCTGCAAAGGCAGAGGAGGTTTTTCCCTGCTTTGATTGTGGTGGTAGCACAGGGGAGAAGTGAAGCCTTGTGCCTTCAAAACCCCATTTTGATGCTTTCAGGGAGGTCTGCACCTGCTAGCTGAGCCATGAGAGAAGAAAACTGCTCTTCTTGCAGCAGCATCACCTTATTGCACGAGTAATTTAACAGAAATAGTTGCCAGCCTGTGTTGCTGGAATTAATACCAATTTTGTCTTTTACTAACAAGATATTCAACTCATGTTCCCAACCCAGCATGAAGAGAGTTTCTGGGGTCTGGCTTCAGGCATTGCGTATGTCTGCTCTGAAGCAGGAACTGCTAGCAGCAGCTTTTCCAAGAGTTTGCTTTCTTACAAAATGCATTTAAAATACTCTGAGAGATGAAAAAAAAAAAATCTCTGCATACAGCTAGTATCTCTGAAAAGGAGTTTTGATGATAAAGGCTGTACAAAATGATCTGAAATAAAAGCAACCTGCATTCCCACCCTGTGTTGTAAGAAGATGTGGCCTTCTTGAGGTATCAAAATGAGAGGAGGGAAGCAAGAGATTAAATTGGTTTTTACGCCTATAGGCATCATAGAAACTTTTTTTTCCCTTAGCTGACTAAAAAACCCCTTAAGTCATGCTGTTTTGCTAATGCTCCCATCAGCTTTCCAAACCCAAATTAAGGAAACGAAATTGCTGATACTTATCTGAGCCTAAAGAAGCAGAATCCCTTGCAACTTTTGCATCACAGGAATTAAGAAGCAGCAAAAACATGACATCTCCATAAACTGGTTTTATTCATATGCGCAGGCAATGGCCATGACACCTCACAGGATACTTACAGGATCAAAGGCATATTTTCATTACCAGAACTGAAAGATAAATGCAGAGTTCCTTTATATGATTCACTTCTGTCTAGGACTACTGGTGGAATTGATCTGAAGAAAGAAGGACAGGAATTTCTTAGATTGAGGAGCTGAGTTTGTGTACAAGTATCCAAACCACAGCTTCCATTTTCTGGAGCATATTGGAAGTGCTTTTGTCTCTAGCTCCTAAAAGTATTGTATGTTACTGACGTCTTCACTTTCTTCTTGATTTACTTCTTCAGATTTACTCCACTGCCAAGGTAACCTCACAGAATGATCAGACCACCCCATATGATTTCATCTTTAGAAACCCAAAATTCATCCCATCCCACCAGGCACTAGATCTGCTCTCCTGGTCCCTAATGACTGCAGCAACCATCTCCTCTCTGCCTGGGCTAATGGCTAGCACTGGTCAGTTTGTTTTGCCCCCTAAAGCTTACGGAAACAAAGAGACCATCTAGCTGCAGTTTCAAAGGAAGAGAAGGAAAAGGAGAGAAAAAAACCCAGCCTCCATATTCCTCTGGATCACATTCCTTCACTCACATTTTCAGTACTTACACTATTTCCTCATGACTATGAAGATGGCTATGAGCCATCCATCTGCCATCTCCCTGCCATGTAACGAGAACATACCCTATGAGCCAGAACAACCAGAGTCCCAGCCATCTCTTGCAGGGAGAAATGGGATGTGTTCCTCTGTGTATAGGTGGCCTTGTGCTTAACTGAGAAAAAGCATTTTGCATCAGCTGGAGTGAATAACCAAGTCCTACTCTGACCTGTGGACTGTTGAGAAGGCTGCTACAGCATCCTGCTTTTGGATCATGTGGATGAAGCACAAAACTTTGACCTCTCTCTGGTCCCTCCATCACTGGGTACAGCATTGGGCTTGTCTGTTCCTTACTGTCCTCCATGGAGCTTTACATACCTTGGGTAGAGCTGACAGGCTCCAGATGGTCAGTGCCGTACCTCACAGAAGAGTCAAATCATACTTAAAAATAAACTGTGTGAGTGAATTTGGAAGTAATAAGATAATGTTGCCTTAACACAAAGGACATGGGATCAGAAAGCAATCACTTTTGGAAGAGTCGTTCAGCCATTTAACCTTCTTAGCATCTGAGAAATCCCCTGTAATGGACTCATGGTTGTACAGTAGCACTGTCTGTAGAGCAGACGCCAATAATGTCATTGCTTTATCTGGCTGTCAGTTTTCTCTGTTAGATAATAATAAAGCTGATGTGCATTTTACTGTGTTCAGATATATTGCTCTCTAAATGAGAGGAAATAATTTAAGTTTAATGTCAGGCTCCAGTGAGGAAAGAAATGAACACAAAAAGCAAGTACTCCCTTTAAATATTTGTTCTGAAAGCAGAATTCACTGGTGCATACTGCATGCCTGTTTTTCACCAGTGTTTTGTACAGTCACGGTGAATTGAGTAGAAATTGTCACAGCTTTATTTGCTTTAATAGCACTTACAGCTAGCACCTTGTGTTGAAACAATCTTTTAGAATGAATGACATTTAAATATGGGTCTGAATAGTGAGAAACCACAAAACTGAACCTTTTTATCTCAGGCCACTGAGTATTAGCTTGCTACAACCTCTCTTGTCACTCTTCACCTATTTTTCTAAAACAGGGAAGATCTGCCAAGAGGTCTCTCCATTGCCCAACCACCCACACAGAGAACACTATCACCCCTTCCATATTGTATTATCCATTATCTTATTTTATTGTCTTTCATCCTTTTAACAGCACACCGCTGCATGTGGGTGTGGATGAAGCAAAGGAGCCAGCTTGGACCTGGGACACTGGCTCAGCTACCTCTGCCTGAGCCACTGCAGCTCCATTTCTCCTCCACTACTCTCCTGCTTCTGCCCCAGCCTGGGGCTACTTGAGAGAAATATCAGACCCTCAGGGAGAGACAAGAGGGTATCGTGGAATAAAGTTCATTCTGCAAGGTGCATGAGTGGTTGTCTGTGCTTGTTATCTTACTTCTCGCATGGAGCAGCATCTTCCTCTGCGCTAGATATGTGCACCTGTGCCTTTACTTTGAACTATCTTTCACTTCACTATAGTTACTGTCTATTATTCAGATACAACAGAGGCTTTAATAACTTGAAGAGAAACACTTTATTTCATTGGAATCAGTTGTTTTTGGTTTGTTTATTTCTTCAAGGGATTGCTGTTTTCAGATTTGAAATATGAATCTTACTGTAGCATACGTAGGCTCTGCTAAACGTGTACAGAAAAAGGTGAGCAGCTTGTGGTTGGGCACAAGCAATAAAACACATTTCAAACTTAGCATTTAGCAGCATACTTTCAGTAATGTGCTCCTGCCCTTCACACACCCTGTGATCCATCCTCAGGACTGAGTAAGGCATTAGTTGAATGCTCTAACAGTCACAGAAGGGAGTATTTCACCACGGGATAGTCCAAGAGCTCTATTTCGAGATGTATTTAACAGAGTCTGCCAGAGGACACGTAGCTCAGGTAGGGCCACAGGCTTGATTTGTTTGCAGAATACTCTCTTTTGAAGCCTTTTCCTTGGCCAGGGAGCCGGGTATGCCTGATGGATGGCTGTCTTCAGAAAGGACCAAGAGACTGAAAAGCTAAATAGAATGTCTCCTGGAAAACACACTCAACAGAAGCAGCAATTTGTCTCTGCGACAGTCTGTTGTTTGCAGTGAAGCCCACTTTGTCCAGGAAAGCAGAGTAAAGGAGAAGAGAGTGAATAATACATGAGAGGTGGTCTTTCATGGATGTAGACATATGATGGAACTCAGACTGGATGGTTGAGATGCAGGAAATAGCAGGATACAGCAAAGACATTCAGCAGAAAGAAAGAAGTGGATTTAAAAAAAGCCATTCTGAGTTTTCAAAAGCAGGTCATGGGCAGTCTATCTTTACAGTATTGTGGAGAGAAATTAGAAAATGGCCAAAGGAGATTAAGTCTGTAATGAATGAGTCACAGGAACTCAGTCACAAGCCTGAGAGGTAGAAAGTGAGCTCAAGACTTTCAGTCATCCTTTACAGGCAGAAATGAGTCAGGCAAAGAGACATTTGGTGATGCTCATTCCAGAGAGGAACTGGAAAATTTGCAGTGGGAGAAAAGCAGACGGTGTGTGAGCTGGGCTGCTGTGCGATACTCTGAGAGGTTTCAGCCCAAAGCTGTTTGCCAAGGGGAGCTATGGAGAGATGTCTGAGAACAGATTTCTAATGGCTCCAGCACCCACTGTGTTCTCTTTGGGAGGGCTGAAATAAAATCCTCATCCACATGCAGTTCTTGTTGCCCTGGCCCTACTACAGTGTAATTTAGCCTGCCTTGTAAATAACAAAAGAGCATTGTATTGGCTTATTGTTTGATCCACGCTTGCTCTGCTCTGATCTTTTGGTATCGACTTTAGAGCTGATTTATTTTATAGTTTTTGGCACTGGAAGCACAACAGGGGATGAGTCAAGCACAGAAATGCCTGGCCCCGGTACAGCTCCTTTGGCAGCACCTCAGCCATGGGCAACATCTGCATGGCTGCTCTGCAAACCCAGGCCTCACACACTGCCTGGTGCTTCATGAAGGAGGCTGGGGTTGGATCGGTGGTTTGAATGCAGTTGTAAAGACATGTGGTGCTTAGGAAAGACCAACAGAGGAGGCTACTTGGGGAAAATAAAGGTTGAAGACCCACATGAGTGCAGAGAGCTGTTTGGCATGTCCCTACACTTGCTCTGCAATGGGATTTGGGATGTTTGTGTGTGGGGAAGTCCTGAGCCTGTGCTCCTGGGGCTCAGTGCAGGTGGCCTGAGAAAGCCGTGGCAGGCTCAATTCTTGCTGCTCCACAGCACAGAGCAGTCCATCCTCACCTCCGAAGGCAGCATCTTGCTCTTCTCCTTCTTCAGAGGCATTAGGTCAAAGTAGAACCAGAGCTGGATCAGAGCCGTGTTAAAGAAGAACCACTCAGAACACTTGTTAACATGAAGCAACTGCTTTAAGCCTAAACCCTTTAAAATTCTCCTCAGCATCAAAGCCTTTTAAAGTAAAGGCTTCCTTTTCAATTTTTTCTCCTTTCTTTCTTTTTAAGTGGTTCAAAGGGAATATGCTGTGTTACATAACTCCCATTATATTTTTCAAACCCTTAAAGCCACCAGACGAAACTATACCTAGTTGGGGCTGAAGCAGGAGATACCTGAGCTTGAGACATTTATGTGGCACCCAAATCTAGGCTACTGATGGCAATAGATGCTCTCTCTTGGGCTTTGACCCCACTCCCCTAGTGCTGTAGGAGTTGAGGCATTTTCTGCTCCTTCCACACCTGCTCCTTCCTTCTGCCAACGTCCTCTCTGATAATGATGCTTTAAACACAGCTGGATGGGCTAAGAGTTGTCTCAGCAGCTGATGTTTTCCCTCTTACACATGCAAAACAAACATAAAAAGCATCA
Source organism: Rhinopomastus cyanomelas (assembly GCA_013400115.1). Classification (NCBI taxonomy): domain Eukaryota; kingdom Metazoa; phylum Chordata; class Aves; order Bucerotiformes; family Rhinopomastidae; genus Rhinopomastus; species Rhinopomastus cyanomelas. Next base: position 1,269,826 of record VXBP01000804.1, on the reverse strand, counting down.
TTTTCCATTGGTACTGCCCGTATCTTTTTGGAAATTTTTATGAGATTCGAGGCTCTGAGTCTGGATGAAGAAGAATTCTCCTCCCACAGAAAATGTAAAGATAAATGATTTGATTATAAAAGCACGAATTCTTATTTGGTGTGAATATTCTCCTGAAATAGAAGAGAGAATTATAAAACCTTTTGTCTTATAAAATGGAGCTCTTAACACAATAAGAAGAAAGAGCATTAACTGATTCAGAAGGCCCAGGACTGTTTTTTAAGCACCCCATGGCAGGCATATGGAAGGCGTGCAGGAAGATATGAAATGTCTGAACAATGTTTAATATCCCTGAAAACACAGAGAGGGTCTGATTTAGTGAGATTTTCAGCTGGAAGGTTCTATTTTCCAAGCAGTGCTTTCACATGACATCTTCTAATTTGTTTCCACATCTGTGTGGCTTTTTGTGTGCTAATTCAACACAAACGTAAAACCTCTGTAAATTTAATATATATTTAGAAATAAAGAGCAAGAGCTGAAGCTGAAAAGTAGGAGAGTTCTGCAGCTTCAGAGTAACATAAAGATTAAAGTGAGTTTTACCACTTTATGTAATATCTAGGTTATTAATACATCACATACAAAAAGTGAGCTATTTTAGAAGTAACCTGAAGGCTTGTTGATGAAGGTTTCTTTCAGTCCCTCCCTGAATAACAGCATTTCTCGTGTTCAGCTCCTTTGTTTGTGTTGCCCAAATGCATTAAGGTCAATCAGCCAGACCAAGGAGGATCTGCAGAGCTCACAAGAGCTCACCTTTGCTTTTCTATCCCCAAAGCTCGGCTCTCCATCAGCCGCTTTTCATCTGCTATGCACACACACACACACACACACACACACAGAGAGAGAGCCTCCCTCCCCACTCGGTTCCCTGTAACCGAGAGTTAAAACGTCTGTATTTCCCTTTACCACAAGGGAGCTCTACTGTGGTGCCTGGCACGCTAACAGGGCAGCTTGTCATGACATTTTTCCTGGAAATTCCTGTTGTCAGATAAGCCATCACAGAGGATTTCTCCCTCTCAGGGACTTGAGTAGCCACTGCTGAACTCTGGGACCTCTGTTGCAGCTCTGTTCAGCATATATAGGTCACAGAATCACAGAAAATTAGGGATTAGAAACGACCTCGAAAGATCATCCAGTCCAACCTCCCTGACACAGCAGGATTGCTTAGACCAAGTCCAGGCAGGTTTTAAACTTCTCCAGAGAAGGAGACTCCACAAACCCCCAACCCCCCGGCAGCTGCCTCCAGCGCCCTGTCACCCTCACTGGGAAGAAGTTATAGAATCACAGAATCCAGTTCCAACTCCCCTGCCATGGGCAGGGACACCCCACCCTAGATCAGGCTGGCCAGAGCCTCATCCAGCCTGGCCTTAAAATACCTCCAAGGACAAGGCCCCAACCACCTCCCTGGGCAGCCCATTCCAGGCTCTCACCACTCTCACGATGAAGAACTTCCTCCTCACATCCACTCTAAATCTACCCATCTCCAGCTTTGCTCCACTCCCCCTAGTCCTGTTGCTACCTGACATCCTAAAAAGCCCCTCCCTGGCCTTTTTGTAGACCCCCTTCAGATCCTGGAAGGCCACAATAAGGTCACCTGGGAGCCTCCTCTTCCCCAGACTGAACAGCCCCAACTCTTTCAGTCTGGCCTCACAGGAGAGGTGCTCCAGCCCTCTGATCACCCTCGTGGCCCTCCTCTGTACTCGTTCCAGCACATCCACATCCTTCTTGTAATAAGGGCTCCAGAACTGGACACAGTAATCCAGGTGGGGCCTCATCAGAGTGGAGTAGAGGGGGAGAATCACCTCCCTCGACCTGCTGGCCACACTTCTCCTGATGCAGCCCAGGATCTGGTCTGCCTTCTGGGCTGCAAGCGCACGCTGCTGGATCCTGTTGAGCTTTGCTGACACAAACAGGCTCCCGCCGCTGATTTAAGGCCCAGGCTTTGCTTTAGTCATGGTGGCAAACCACAGAGTGATGGGAGCAGTGTGTTAGACTGCTCGGCTCAGTCAGGGCACAGAACAGCGTCCAGCCGCAGCCCCGTGGCTTCTTGGGTCACATTCCAGGGCCGACTGAAGCATTTGTTGAAGAGCGCTCTGCTGAGACTGGGAATCATAGAATCATAGAATCACTATGGATTGGAAGGGACCTCGAAAGATCATCTAGTCCAATCCGCCTGCAACAGCAGGATCATCTAAACCAAGTCACACAGGAACACGTCCAGGTGGGTCTTGAACATCTCCAGTGAAGGAGACTCCACAACCACCCTGGGCAGCCTGTTCCAGTGCTCCGTCACCCTCACTGTGAAGAAGTTCCTTCTCAGGTTGATGTGGAACCTTCTGTGTTCCAGCTTACAACCATTGCCCCTCGTTCTATCACTACATGACACTGAGAACAGCCCAGTTCCATCCTCCCGACACCCACCCCTCACATATTTATAGACATTAATGAGGTCACCCCTCAGTCTCCTCTTCTCTTGTTGTTAAAGCCCGGCCAATCTTGTCAGGGGCTGTATCTTGGCCCCTGTATTTAGAAATACAGGGCTGTATTTCTGAAAAAAATCTAGTTGCAGTGACTCCCAAACGTTTCAAGTGCCATTTTGTCCACTTTAGCTCAATAACCACATATGCAAAACACATTTTTTCCTCAGAATTCAGAACATCTTGAGGACAAATTTCATTGCAATGTACCCTTTTATTGCCCTTTTCAGTGCTGTTTTCTGTCTAAAAACTTATCCTTTCATCCATCAGCTCCCTGCAGCCCCTCCTGGGCTGAAATAACAGTCTTTTTACAATGTACATGAATCGGTGCAAAGCAGCTTGGGGCAAGAAAGGAGAAAGTATCCTGTGTCTGTTGCCTTTGGAGGAGATTTTGATGCAGAAAGCAGTTAACCGCTCTGACAGAAACTCAGCAGAGTGGGAGAAATCCTCCGTACTAATTGTTGGATCTTTACTAAGCAGCAAGAGCCAGATATTTGAATTTCTATTTTGCTCATAGAAACCTAGGACAGCTCTGCCACAAAGATGCACAAAGTGCATGACTGACACTGATTTAAGCTGTGTTCTCAAATCATACTAACAGTATGCTAAGAAGCTAACTAACATACTAACGGAATCTAGCAGGAGACATTTTACCCTTCCTAAACAGCAGCTACATGAGTTTTCTTCAGCATTTTGGAGTCCAGGACAGATCCAGCTGGATCTCAGTGATAGAACAAGAGGAAATAGAGTAAAGTTGCACCAGGAGAGGTTCAGATTGGATGTTGGGAAAAAATTCTTCACAGAAAGAGTGGGGAGGCTTTGTAACAGGACGCACAGGGATGGAGTGGAAGCATTGTTCCTGGAGGGGTTAAAAAAATGTGTAGACATGGTGTTCCAGGAGATGATTCAGTGGTTAGGTAGAGTGTATAGCTGGACTTGACCTTGAAGATCTTTCCAATCATGATTCTACGATTCTATGGTCTTGCTCAAGCTGTGATGATACAAAGAAATCAGAGTGGGTTGGCAGGCATGTGTGTTTGCGTGAGGTTGTGATTGAATATTCAAAGCTGCCAATAATGAGTGATGGCAATGACGGCGATGAGGGTGACGGTGTAACTGAAGAGACAGCGTAAAAATGAGTCCTGTGATCTTAGACAAACAAATTAGAGATAGCTGCATCCTAACATGTGGAATGAAGTTGCTTTGATGCATATTTTATCTTTTCCACTAAATATGGTGGTGTGTGCTCTTTCTCCTGCAGTTCCTTAGCTCTTCCCGTGAAGTTTTTCAAGACATTGGTTCTCAGGAAATTCAACACACAAATGAAAGCAAGGATTAATGAAGAGGCTTGTTAGGATGGGGAAATAACAGGGAGGGAAATAAGCGTTCAGTAACAGAGTCATAATCACGCAGAAAGATGCCATCCCATAATGAGCCTGATGAGCATTTGGATCTGATCCTCAACAGCACACTTGAGACAAAGCCATGAGATTGCCACTATGATCAGTGACTCTGATGTGCCTAATCCCCGGGCACTGGTCCACACATTCAAGGCATCTTGGCTACTGAGGACTACCTAGATATTTGTGAGTTGCCACCTCCCTTTTATTAGACTTTCAGACTTGATGATTCCCTGAAATTATATTGCAAGCTAGATTCACCTCTGATTTACACCACTTGTGATGGAAAATCTGCTAATTTCCTTGCTCAGGGACAATACTGAGGTAGGAGTTTTTATACTCGCTGTCTGCAGCTCCCCAGAACATGTATTTGCACAGACATTGAGCATGTCCTTTTCCTTGCACAAACATGCTTATCGTGTAGTCTGCATGGAGTAAGGGGTAAACTTGCCTCTGTTCCTTCATCTCAGCTTGTATCAACAGCTATGGCTCTGCTTGTAGAGAAAGGTGGTGTAATGGCAGTGAGTGGTTGTGCTAACAACTAGGCTGCCCTGTGTGGAGTGATGCTGTCAGATTTCAATATTGCAGGGCAGATTGATTTTGTACCTCTTATTTTTAAGGCAAAGTGCAGCCAAAAATGTTTCAAGAATGAAATGTTTTTGCTGTAAAAGAATCAGCTGGATGGGACAAAGCAGCTTCTGGGAGCAACCCTGGTGTAAATGCTCATGGTGAGGCTTGACAGTGCAGTCAGAGTGCTGTGGGTTGCAGGACAGGGGAATCACCATGCTGCTTTGCAGCAGCCTCCATCCAGTGCTATGAAGATATGCAAAAGGCTCTGGTGCTCTGGGCAGCCCTACTTGGGACCCCACCCATGCAGTCTTTGGCCATAGAGCTGTATTTTGCCTGAGACCCCAAATCCCTACCCGAGCTGTGCTGCCAGTGTTTTGCCCAAAGCTGGGCCTTGACCTTATGACTTGATTTGCAATTTATGTATCACTACACATTTGTCCTGAGCTCTTGTCTGTGGCTGACCCTGGCTGTGGTCACTGAACCCACTCAGCTATTGCCCAAGTATTGGGGCACTGCATCTGTAGCTTGCTCACCCCTTGCAGGAGGTCCTGGTCTGGCCCCTTCATGACCCTGCTGTCCACACTCTGGCTGCAGCCAGTGCAGCAATGAAACAAACCCTGAGGTTCTGGGGCAAGAAAGAGGGAATAACTATGGTTGTTTTCCAAATGCTTAGCTCCTCTTAAGTGTAACTTTTTCCTCTGCACATATGGCTGGAAAAGATGGCTTCAGAAATCTATGAGAAAGCACAGGTTAGAATTGTGTTGGTCCTGGAACATGTTAGTTTATAGCCAAGAAGAAGGAAATCTCCAGCTCTTGCCTTGGTGATAATGCTCTTGGCAACAACAACAACAAAAAAATCAAAAAAAGCTGTTTTCAAAATATGGCCCCATGAAGGAGACAAGAAAGAGAGATTCAGGGAAAGCACAAAACTACCAAAGAGGGAATATGTGATTTTCTGGGCTTCAGGAAACTTAACGCCTTGTCCAAAGCATTTGTATGTCCGTGATTCATCCAAAGTGTGTTACATGGCTGGGCGATCCCACAGCACAAAAATGTGCTGTCAGTGGTATGGAAGCTCTGCCTGAGCTAGCAGAAGGCACTTGCAGAGTCTTTGTGAGCAGTAAACCAAGAGGACACACTCAGGTAACAGCACTCAGAGGTCTGGAGGCTATTCCCCTATAGCTGCTTGAACTGTGGTTAGAGAATGTAACAAGGCAGGAGAAATGCTGCTTTGGACTGTGATTTTGTGAGCCTTGGACCTTTAGAAGGAGTAAAAATAATTTGTGCTTTGCCAGCAGTAAAGAGAGAAAAAAGATGAGATTAAGATACGAAGGGCAGATGATGAAATTGAGAGCTGTGAAAGGGGAGCAGAGGGCATTGATGCACTGAGGTCCAGTCAGAGGTGGGGAAAAAAGTCCCGTGGAAAATTGCTCCAGATAAAGATGATGTTTTCTTCTGCATTAGCAGTATTGAGAGTCTGGCCATTTGGATTGAACTCAAATAGGCTTCTTCTATGTCTTTTCCTTTGACGTGCCAGCTGAGGTTTAGAAGATTTTAGTGAAGGCCTTCACTCTCCATGAGACTGGCAGGTATCTGCCAGGCTGGCTGCTGGGGGCTGGCAGCAGATCCTCCTCTTCCTCCTCCTCCTTGCTCCCACCCCACTGCAGCTGCCTTCTACCCACCCTGCTCCTGCTCCAGGGTTTGTCAGCTCTTTTCTTCCCTGCATGCAGAGTGTGAGATTGAGAAGATCCTTCCAGGCAAGCAGCCCAGGAAGTGTCGCAGAAGAACACTAACATTTTTTCCAGCAGAACTGAACATATCAAGCAATGTTGCAGAAAAAACCCCAACCCCAACAAACCAGGGAGCCTTGCCCAGAACAGAGAATTCTTGACTCAGTGAAAACTGCCAGGTGAGATGATGTGAGGGGCTGGGAAGCCAGCTGGAAAAGGTGCAGAGAAGGTCCATCAGGATGGTCAGGCAATCATAGGAAGCCTGCTGAAAGACAAATGTGCTTCCATTCTCATCATCAGTTGTGATGGCAGGTGGGATAGATGTCCACAAATGCATCAGGGAGTGTGTACTCTGGAAAGGGAGCAGAGAAAGGAGTTTACTTGACGATGGCAGCTCACAAAGAAGCTTGTACAGAGGGGTCATGTAAGAACTTAATCAGGAAATGGCAAGGTCTCATCCTTGGGAAGCTGTGGCTCTGGGGCAGCTCATCTCGTCCCAAGGTGTAGCTTGAATGGGAGAGCACATGAGGGCCCTGAGTATGTCTCAGCAGCAGTATCAGACTGTGGAAGTGACTGCACAGTACTTGTGCCTGGAGCAACAGCTGGGCTCCATGGCTCAGGAGGGTCCTTGGGTGAAACCTGCAAATGGCAAGAGAAGAGAAAGTGAAAACAAGGCAAGAAAAACACTGACACCATCACCCCCAGAAATGTTTTACTTTTTTCCCCAAAGCCACCACAGAACCACTCTGGGACTATTTCACATTTGCTTTTGAAACATCTGCATTCAGAAACTGCTTCAGCTCAGCTCTGTCATCTCGTCTATTATGCGCAAACCATTTACTTGCTTAAAGCATTAACATAAAATAGCTTTGTCTTATCGTGGTTAGGACTCTTTCTCTGGAACTCATCTATGGATCCTTTGGTTTGGGAAGAAGTTAACATGATGGGAAGGCAGATTCAATGTCTGATAAATGGGCAGTGGATCAGAAACCTTTCCAGTCTCCATGTGTTGTGACACTTTAGCAAAGAGATGCCGGAAGGTGGGAAGATGCTGGCACTGGGGAACAATTTCATGAAACGCACTCAAGTGACAGTCACTGAGAGAAAGAATTTTGGAAAGAAATCCAAAGAAATTTGGGGCTTATATGAACATCAAAAATATTCAGTTTTCATTATTGATTGTAATTAGAAACACATTGGAACACATCTTAAATAGTAAGGGCACAGAGAAGGAGCAAGAGCAAACTGTGCCACGGAGACAGGGCTGGCTAAAACTCAAAGTGACTTGAAGACAAGGACTGCTGAAATTTTGTGACATGTTTTTATTCCAGTTTGGAATGAATATTAATTTTTTTTTTAAACAAGAAGAAAATAGGAAGAGTGTGTTTTGTTAACATATTTTATTCAAGAATTGTGAGGTCTGGTTAAACTTGTTTTCAGTTCTCTGTTTCCTCTGTTTCCATGGCCAAGTGTGATATGAAAAAGTGTTAATGTGACCTTATGAATCCAGAATGAAATACAGTACGAATCCAAACTGTTCATAGCGGTGACTGTTTGGTGTTGATATAGACTCTTTGAATACCTCGTGGAGGCATTTTTAATCTTTAATTGAAAATAACTTCTTAAAACAACAAATAAACATAACAAAGACATGCTGAATGCTTGGTCTACTGACATGCTGAGTTAATGGTCCCCATGTCCAGTCACTACACCTCAAGTGCTGTAATTGACTCTGGTGAATAACTGAGCTCTGCAAATTGCAGACCTCTGGAAAATCTTGAAATTTGAAACCAGGAAAACCCTGAGCATCCCCGTTTGCTTTTACTCTCATCAGAGCCAAAGCAGAAGTATCTAGAGGAGAAGAGTGCTCTAGTATTGGCTTGGGGGTTGGATAATTCTATGTTCCTACCAGCATGGGTTCAAGCTTATATGTAAGCTTCTATCTCATTAAAGTAATAACAAATGTGTCATGAAAAAGTATACTTCTGTTTTTTGTAGTTCAAACTCGATTATCACTTGTTACAAACAAGATCACAACTTACTATACCTAATGTAAGTGAAAATGAAACCATCTGTTGAATAGCTTCTCACTGTGGGGTAACAGATGCATGAAGCATGTGCCATAAACAGTGCTTATGGCTTTGAACCTACTGTGGGAGGCCAGATTGTTTTCAGTCTTCTCCCACAGTGATTGATTACCCTGTGGATATTGCTGAAGTGGTATGTTCCACTTTTTGTCTTACGTGAGACATGGAGTTAACTGATAGCTGTTGTTCAGATTTAAGACACAGAGTTCAGCATCTACTGGTCTTCCTCTCTAACAGAGCCCATCAAGCTACACATGGTGGTTTCTGAATCAAGCTCAGCTCTGAGTCAAATAAGTGATTTTTCAATCTAGAGAATATGAGGACTCCTGACAGCTTTGCAGTAGAGTTATTAACTCCTGTATTCCAAAATTGAAGCATGCACACTGTTGAAATGAGTTCTTGCATGTATTTCGTGACAGTTGTGCAAGTGAAAATGTTGAAAACCCAGAGTAAAATGACACCTTTTAGCTTGACATATGTGTTAGGATTCATGTGCTTCAGGAGAGAAATGATTGATTTTGCACAAACCAGCCTGCAAGAAGGATATCGAGCATTGGAAAAGGCTGCCCAGGGAAGTCATGCAGTTGCCATTCCTGGAGGTGTTAAAAAAATGAGAAGATGTGGCACTAGAAAACTTGATTTAGTGGGCAGTGTGGAATCAGATTGATGGTTGGACTTGATGAGCTTGTAAGTCCCTTCCAACTTTAATGTTTCTATGATTTTATACAAAAAAAGATACAAGATGCTGGAGCTGTTCTTCAAGGGGTCTCTAAAGGCTTTTGCTGAGGGTAACTCTGTAATAGGGAGTGTCTTTGTGTTTGGACCATCATGTTGGCTCTTGCTGGCAGAGTGTGTGTCAGGTTTTGTTAGGTGCCAGTTTCGATATACACGCACAAATGTATAGAGAGGATAATATATGTATTTATTTTCATTAGAGCTAGACCCGTGCTTTGATTTAATCTCCTACGCTTCTGACTTTGTCCTGGGATTGTTTCCTTGACACCTGCCATTTTTCAAAGGACTTTTGTTTCTACTGCTTTAAGAAGGCTGGAAGCACATTCTCTGAAATATAAACTATTAGATAGTTAATCTCTGGAGGTTCTGAGTACACACCACAATATTTTAGAATTATTTTAAGAGTCCATCTTGTCTTTTCTTTTTTTGGCAACATATAATATATAGAACAGAGAACAACCAGCCTCTGGTTTATCTCAGTGGAGTCTTATTTTTCTCATTATTTTGCATTTTCAACCCTTGAACGAATTTAGTTTAATGACATTTTGTGTTTGGATAGACAAGTATTTCTCAAGAGCTCCATAACAGGATTTCTTTGAACATGTATCACTTCTCCAGTCTCCTCATCCTTTCTTCCACTCCCGTGTTCCTCAGTGAAAGTGCTACTTGCTGAAAAGCGTTTATTTTCACTAGCTATAGACCTGCAGAAATTCAGATAATACGTCTTTTAAAGAAACTCTTAGGGCTTTTTACATACGTGAATACAAGTAAGTGGGTTTTTGAAGATAATTTTTGGTCTGTTGAGGCTTGTAAAAATCACCGAATATTTATAATCATCACCACAACAAAAGGAAAGAAGAAAAATATCATGTATAGACTAGAAAAACTGCCTTTGAAACATTTTTGTCTCTTTGGGAATTGACTTTGAATGCCGCTGTCAAAGAATCCTCAGGGAATTAGGTGCTCATATTCCATTAAACTTTGTAAGAACATAATCATCTCATCACCTTGGTCTCCTTAGCAGATCCAAGCTATGTTCTGAATATTGTTACAGAGGAAGTTTTTAGAAATTAATTATTCCTGTCTCTTTTAAAAATACAGGATAATTTGATTTAGTCCTCATTTGGAAATCAGTTGTAGTTTTGGTTTGCAATGAAGAGCTTCATGAAACACAGCAGGGCAACACATCCTCTGTTCCTGCTTGCAAATTCTCTTTGGGAAGAATTTAAGGACTTTTACATTTGCTCAGGATGTCTCAGCAGACCTGAAGCCTGGCTGAAATGCTGAGAAGTGCAGTGGGACTGCAGTGTGTCCAGGGTCCAGGATAGTTCTGAAACGCTTGGCTTGTGGAATAGGTGAGGAAATGACACACGGGCAACCAGACAGCAAAAACACCCCAAAATTCTGCAAGAAAGGTGACAATAAGCAATGGATCTTGGGAAAGCAAATCATGGGTCTTAAGCCACAGGCATTTGTGAATAAATCACAGTCTGAAAAGACCAAATCATCCCAACAGTATAAACATCTGTTCATACACAGACATGAAATTGGCAGGAAGTGTCCTACAATTTGCTCCTGATCCTGAACTCACCATGCAGGTGCCAAGGCCATGAGGAAATCCTTTAACAACACATGGGCCTAGGTGCAAGCAGGCTGATGTGACTGCCAGATGTGACATAGAACACGCCTGAAACTCACTACTCTGTGCTGTAGCAATCTCAAGGACCAACCAAATCAGTCCATCTCCAAAAGGAAACTGAGGTTCACTGCACTGAATGTGATTGTTTTTTTCTAAAATACAGTAGGAAAAGCCCTACCTGGTTTTAGATTTTGGTTTTCAATCTAAAAAGATCCAAGACCCAGAAGTACAATTTGTTGCTTTGGAAAACATCCCAATGAAGATGTTTGTAGAAATCTATGTCTGCTTTGGATTTATGTTTGGGGCAAAGCTGCTAACAGGCGTTTAAAGTGCTGAGAAGACCCATACTCCTCTGCTCTGAAAAGACAGTCTCTTCTGAGGACAGGTGTGATCCAGACTTCTTCTGGCACATTGTGCTATGGGAGAGGAAGAGCAGAACAGATTCATTGTCACAGGGTTCTAGGTTACAACTGCTCCATAACACAATTATTTGAACATTTGCTCGTCTGAGCGGTAGAGAGTTCTGTCACTAAATTAATAACCAAGGAAGAAATGAGAAAAAATTGATCAAGGGTATGGTTGATGGCAAACAAGAGGCAATACCAAGCATCAGTCCCCTCACTGAGGCAATATCTCACCAGTCCCCACCAGGCCCCTGATTCTCATTTGAGCCTTTCCAAGCGAATGAGCAGACAGTGCTCTAGATCTGCTCTCTGCCTGGGCTGAGACTAAATGAGGTATGCCATAGCTGTCTAAGAGGAGACAAAATAAATCACTCTCTGCTGTTTAGTTGACTTCTGTTTGCTTATTTTTTGTCATTTTGTGACAAATCAGATGATGCCAGGCATTTCTTTCAAGGCTCAGTACTACTTTAGTTCATGCAAACACATCAGTTTCAGCTTCCTTGTAATCCTCTGACCCTTGTGAGTGCAAAGAATAAATAAACAAGATCTCCAAAACATCAGGATAATGTGTATATATATATATGTATATGATACTAAAATGGTTCTATTAATCTTCTGTTTTGGACTTCTAGAGGACTGGTGTTTGAAATCGTAATGACTGTCCATTTGTGAACTGTCAAATCAGGATTTAAATGCTTTCAGTGATCAGCTTGTAATATGTATTTAAAGAGTCTCAATCCTTTCCCATTAAAGTAAATGGAAGCTTTTAATACTAATTTAGTGGAAGTTTTAGATAAAGGTATTTTATGTTCCAAAAGTACATTATCTAATAAACTGTTCCTTGAGTTAGGAAGGGAGCAGGAGCAGTCTCTTATTAACCCCTCTGTAGGTCTATTTCCATGTACCAGGCATCATTCTTGTCACAGTTTCATACAATTACTTTTTCATCCCTGTCACAGGAATTTGTTATTCGTTGTACTGACACATCTACTAAGTGAGCTAAGCCCTATTACAATTAGCTTCAAAGTGTGCTGAGCAAAAAGCCCACAGCACAAATATTTAAATTGCAGATTTTAGTAAATTTACCTTATCAGAAGTAAAAGGAAAGAAAACGAAGCCACAAAGCACGTGTATTATGTGTACTGTTATTATAGGAATGCATGAAAAAGCTTCCACTGAAGAGCTTCAATTTTTAAATTCATTTTTTTCAAAATAAGGGTGCTGTTGAGAAATGCTCTTGCAGTGAGTGGGTAGGCAGCCTGTACCTACGCAGCAATGGTAATTAAAGCAGTGCCTCGTCATTCTGACAGGGAGCTTCACTATCGATCAATCCATCTGATCAGCTGGATTCAGCCCAGCAATATTTGCACAGAAACAGTCAATTTCTTTACAAATATTTAATTGTATCTGCATTTGGGTGACTTTCACCACACTTGCAGACAACTCAAGGATCAGAGCCAGTTTTAATATCCACAGGTCACATCAGTTTTCCTACTTACAAGTTATTATGAGCAGAGGGAGGGACCATGTGGTCTCAGGCAAGTAGGGTTGTGCATCAGAGAGTGGAAGGGTTAAAACATGTCAGAGAGAAATGACAGCTTCCTGAAACCTCTTCCTGAAGATTCTTGCCTTGGCCTTCATATGTTGCTGTGCCCAGCATTTTGCCAAAAGGAAAAACTGTTCTCCCAGCCATGTGCGTCTACTTTAAGAAGCACTGGATATGGGAGGCCAGTCTCTGTTGAGAAGATACATTCTTTAGTGCATCTGCTTGGTTGGTTGGTTTTGCCTCCAGAGCTCCCCATAGTTCAATACTCACATGACAATCGATTTATCAGTCCATGACCTACAGCTCTTGTTTACAGGGTATTTAGTGCATTGCTCAGTTCTTTATGTTTTTCACGTTTATCAGCAATAAACATAAATTCCCTGATCTATGGGTGAGAAGAAACTAACTTGCATGTTTTTGCCATTCCGGAGGGCTTGGGGCCCTTAAGCATTACCAGTGAATGGACAGAAAGAATGAAGAAGAGGCTGTAATATTGCTTGAGTATTTGTCCTGACTCTTCTAGAGCTAGGACAAATTATTTAGAACTAAAAATTCCTCTAACCAAATCTTTTAGAGTTAGAACTCCTGGAGCTGTCCCAGGGTTTCCATATAGAGGGGTTTATCCCATTTAAAAAACCAAAAAATTGTCATGAATCTTTTCCAGGATATATTATGTACCTTACACTGTACTTCCACTAAACAGTTATTCTACTATATTACAAGGACTTTTATTCTTTATCAAAGATGAAGAACTGCGTTCCTCATGCTGCATATGTTTGCATTAATTGTTCTTACATATCTATCTGAAATTTTTGAAAGTAGCAAAAGGAAACCAAACTCCACTCTGATTTTATTGTCCAGGTATTTCTAAAATCAAGAACTACATTTTAGAAGCCACCAAGTGGCTATGTCAAAGTAGAAACATGATATGGGGTGTTGCTAATGTTACTTACCTTTTTCCAATAATATTCATAAGAAGCCTTTTCAGACCACATGAGAGAGCACAGAATCCCCCATCTCTACCACCCTGAAATAAAAATATACACAGTACGAGAATATCAGCAATCAATGATACCAAAGTGGCTTCCATCAGTGGCTATCCAAAATTATCCTACTGCCTGAGGACTATTTCCTGCTGAAAACACAGTCTGAAACAAGTGATTAAGTGAATGAGTGATGATAATGTGCTTTGAAAATTAGGCCAGGAATGATTACGTGTCTGTGGGTAATAAACAGAATTATAAGTATTTAGGAAACAGAGCACAACTCTGACCTCAACTGGAGCATAGTGTAGCATTAGCTGTTGTAAGCAAAAGACATGCATTTGTGTGACAAGATAATGGCTGGATGTGAGAAACTGGTCCATTACGTACTGCTTTCTCCACTCTTTAAAATGCCTCCCCTTGAGCTAAGTGCTATGTTGTGAGCATGTCACGTGCTCGATGTGCTTGATCACACACTTATTTATACCTCAAAGTTGCTTCCATGCCCTCAAAAGTCTCTTTGGCAAATTCTATTTTGAAAGGGGTGACTTAACCCCTTAAGCTCATTAAAAAATGATTTTATTTCTATGCCACATGGAGAATGGTAAGATTTGGCTGGGAGAAGCCCATGGGAGTTGAACTAGAACATGTCACATTTTGAGCCATTCACTTGCCTCGTCTTTTCAGATTTAACTCAAGATTTAAACTTTTGATGCTTTCATTGCTTAGCAACGGATTCAGCAAACTCAGATTGTTTCAGCTATGAAACTTAAAGAACTATTTGGATCTGGAAAACAAATAATGTATTAGTCTAGCTAATTTGATTTCTTTTGTCTTGATTGCAGAAGAGCAGATTAGACAAAATCCAGTAGAAGCAGCCATTGTAGGCTGAAAAAGCAAAGCAATTTGGCCTTTACAGAAGCTGTTAGCAAACGTTTCTATTCTTGAATGCACAGGCAATAGCAGAGTTATCAGGAAATACTCTTCAGGGCTTGGTATAGCTCTGCAAAGCACAAGGTTTGAATCAACAGGTCCTCACTGTTGTCACACAGATTTTCTGATTAGCGTTAAAAAAACCAACAAACCTATTTGGTGCCACTAGACACAGTCAGTTGAAGCCTGGGAATTTTGCTATAAATATTGATACACCCCCGCAATCAGTATTCTGACTCATTCTCTTTCTCTTTCCTGTTCCCCTCCTTGGCTTTGGTTTTCACGCTAACGTTACACTTCTTACTCAGTGAGTGGTAGAGTCACTGCTGCCTTCAACACAACTTTAAAAGCCTTCCCTTCAAATCTTTGGAGACAAACCATAGTCTGACAGATCACCTTTTATTTATCCTGTCTGCTTGGGAAGCCATCTGCCTCATGGCAAGGCTTGTATTGAGGCAGCACCTGTGCTGTAAGCCTGGGGAGGAGCTCTCCTCATCCCCCAGAGTGGGGTCTCATTGCCACTGGGCTTGTTGGGTGTATTCTCCTTCTGTTCCTCTACAGCCTGGTGCAAGTACTGATGGAATGGCTGAATGAAAATATTTGTGCTTGGCACAATTGGTCATTTTTCACTCTATTATATAAACCCTCAAACCAGAACAACAGGTTGTTCCAAGAACAATCAAGAGCAGATGCCAAAGGAGACGGGAGAACTTTCCCACCAGGATAAAGCACTGACAAAGGTGAGTACAGTGACCCTGCTTGTGATTACAGGAGGAGCCAGCTGAAGAATGCAAGGCATGGAAGAGTATGGCTAAACCTTTGACTAGAGAGATGTGTGGACTTTACTAGATTTTTTGGCTGACCTCTAGCTGTGTTTGGAGGTTTGCAAAACCGATTTCCATTCACTCATCTTTTCCAAGTTTAAAACTAAGCCTGAGGGTGTTGCAAGTGCTTCAGCTGAAATCACACTTCTGCAAGATATATGAATTAGTGATCTTAGTTTTCTGCCTTCCACTGAGTCTGATTCCAGGTGTGCTGAGGTAACTTCCTCACACTTCACTGTTTTTTGAACTGAGTTCTTCAAGGGTTTTCAGTCATGACAATACTACCATTTTGCATCAGGGAATACTTTGTTTTCAATAACGTGTTTTGATGGACCTTCTTCAAGGAAGTGCCAGATGAACTGGATCACCTGTTTTTCCCTTTATTCATTAGCCAGGTAATATTTACTGGATTGAACATGCAGTCTTCTCCTGTAATAGCTATTCTATTTAATTCTTAAGTCATTGTGATCTAAATGTATCATTATTTTATCTTTTCTTATATTTTCAATCAATTTCTTTGAAAACTAACCCAAACTTGTTAGTTAAAAGTTTCTGTAATCTAGATCTTACCCTTCAAAAGAAGGGTCCAGATCTCAGGTACAGTTTCCAGTTTCAGCATTTTATTGTTAACATTGATTGATGCTGGTATTGACATGTTGACATTAACTCCTCTTCAAGATCTTTCAGACCTCTTACATGAATAATCTCTGCTCTAGTGCCTATTGTCTGGTCCTTAACCCATTTGAGTTAGCCACTTTTCAGATTAGCATCTCCCCTCGATTTGTAAATAAAAAGAAAGGACAGCCTAGTCTACATTTGAGATCTTATGGTCTGCTCTTGAAATGTAAAAATATAAAGCAAGAACCTCTCCAGAATGAGAAGTTAAGATATTCAAGCAGAGCTGACAAATGAATCCACTGTTTACACTTTTGCCAGCATGCAAAGTTTTCCTCCCAAGGATGTGGCTGTAGTGATTAAATCACTGGTCTATGCAGGCTGTTCAGGCTTGAGAGATATTTTTATTCTTACCTGAACTTTTCCCTTCGATTCTTAGCTTCAGATTAATTTATCACAAACTTCCTCGGTTGTGCTAAATACCACTCCTGCCCCATGAGAATTCCTTTATCTGACCTGCTCTTGCATCCTGCTGTCCAGATGTGTGCATTAAATGGTACTAATATAATTTCTACAGTTTTCTGCCTCTGGCCCAAAAACAGCCTCACCCAGACACTTTTGTTGGACACTCTGCTGGAAAAATAATCTTAAACTGCTCCATTAACATTTCTCAGTCTCTTGACTGATGTTGTTTCAGCAGCTTTGGACTTGGAGCACTCAAATATGCAGGGCAGAGAAGTGGCAGCAAGAGGAAGAAACAAGAGGGCATAGGGGCATTCACTTGCTGTGCTCCTGCTCTTGTGTTCCCTGCTCCTTGGCTATAAACAGAGACGCCAGTCTTCAGAGCTGTCAGTCTAAAATCGTCCACCCTCATGAAAGTAACTTTAAAAAAGTGACATGGATCGAGCATATAAAATGCTTTCAATTTTCATGTAAATTCCATCTTTGCTCTCCTGAGTCTGGAGGTGTCCAAAATTTGAGATGCAGAAAATAGAAGTCTTTAAAAGAAACATTAAGCTATTTGCCAGCCTCTCTGTATAAAAACCATTAAAACGTTCAGTGTTCTTAGTCCTTAAATACCATGAATTGGGTTTTACACTCTCAATTTTTTGAAACTTTGCCTGTGATTCCTATGTCGGTTAGTTGAGCTGTGTTTGGTAGTGGAGCATTTTTACTTTACATTCTCCTGATGCCACAACAGCAGGCAATTCTGTTGCTTCCCTCTGTTTGCCAGCTGATTGGTTAATTCTGGCCCTCAGTGCACAGGGCTATGCCATCCAGCTGAGGTTTGAGCTGGAAGATTTGCTGAAATGTTGTTTTAAATTGTTTACTTCACAGTATTCTAATGGAACAGGAGCTGGGCGCTGTAGGACATGAAGATGTGCCTTTTTCATCTGTCCATGTTGCAGTTCAGATCCTGTAAAGTCCTTTCTCTCTCTGTGTCCCACAGTTGCCAGCCATGGCATAGCTGCAGCAAAACTGCTGTTCCTGCAGGGATGCCTTAGAGAAGATGCAAAAGACCGCAGAAATGCTTAGCACTCGATTACATATTTCTGGTTCAAAAAGATTAATTGCACCAGAGAGCTAAAAACCTCTGTAGAGCAAGGCAGAGCCAGGCAGCATTACTGTGTTTGCTTGCAGGCAGAGTAGCAAAAGTGAGCCAGACTTACATGAGGTCCCTCTCAGAAAGTCCGTTTCCCAAGTTTCTGAAAACAGAGATGAAAATTGATCCTTTTATGACCTCTGAAAGATTTTCTTTTGTGGTTAAGGATACCCCACTGTACACACACACACTTTGCCTGGCTCCACTGGGAAACTGATTTATGAATACAGTGCCCCCAAACATACTTCATTCATGACCTCGCTTAAAGTATTGAAATAGGATTGATGTTCCAGTCAATTGAGGACCTGTTTCATACAATGCAATTGTTGAATAATGCGGATGAGGTGAAACTATTTACATGTGCTCAGAAGACTGAAACACAGACATGGAGTAGACTAGCCCTTGTGTTTTATTATGAGATAAGCTAGGGAACATGAGCTAAGTAAGAAGAATGAGCAGGCTGACATGTGAATTGCTTTGGCGTAGCGAAAGTCCCATGGATGTTTCAGTTGACAGGTATTAACTTGTATGTCACAATGTTTTGGAATTTCTCATTCTGTTCTCCAACCATTGAATACAAATGCAATTTTTCATATAAATTTATTCTTGGTTTTACAGTAGAAATTTTGGGGTGATAGGTCAGCTTTGGGGCTATTAAAGTGTCAAAATGAGGCTGGTGAATTGATTCAGAGAGACTGCTCTATGTTTTTCCAACATGACAGCTGATGTGCAGCTTGCTTTCTACTTTGTGCTGAATACTGGTTGTCTTCTCTGGGAAATGAAAAGGAGTTTTGGTGTATTTTGTCAATTTTTCTGGCGGCAAATCAGAATTTCAGCCCAGATCTGTGAGGCTTTGCTTTTTTACATTCATTAGTCAGATGATTTCTGTGATTAGTTCTTGGTTTGTGACATAGAGTCATAGAGTCATAGAATCATTAGGGATTGCAAGGGACCTCGAAAGATCATCCAGTCAAATCCCCCCACCACAGCAGGATCACCTAGAACAAGTCACACAGGAACATATCCAGATGGGTTTTAAACATCTCCAGAGAAGAAGACTCCACAACCTCCCTGGGCAGCCTTTTCCAATTGTCCTTCACCCTCACTGTGAAGAAGTTCCTTCTCATATTTATATGGAACCTCCTATGTTCCAGCTTACACCCGTTGCCCCATGTCCTATCACTAGAAGACACTGAGAAGAGCCTGACTTCATCTTCCTGACACCTACCCCTCACATATTTATAGACATTAATGAGGTCACCCCTCAGTCTCCTCTTCTCCAACCTAAAGAGACCCAGCTCCCTCAGCCTTTCCTCATAAGGGAGGTTTTATACATCCTTCATTATCTTCGTGGCTCTACGCTGGTGTCAGGAGAGAACTACCAAAACAATATTTTACATTTTAGACTGTAAAAGAGGCAGAAAGAAACCCCTCATCCCAGACAGCACTGTTTTGCTGCTCAGGGAGACTGAGTAGCTAAGAGCTATTTGCCTGGGTTATTCTTCCTTGATGGACCATTTGTGTACAGAAAAGCTTCCAAGGTGCTGCAAGAGCCATGAACAACCCAAGGCTGAAACCAACGATTTGGGTGGGGGTCTCTGAAAATGGGTTTGTGGTTGGTTTAGAGGGAGGTGCCAGAGTCATTCCCATCTACTCCGTACCCTGATAAAAGACTCTGCTAGGGGGTGAGCAGTGGCTCTTTCTCCTGGAGCCCTGCAGGACACCTGACCCTGGCCTTAACCTTGGCCCCGACCTCAACCCTGGCCCCAGCCTTGGCCTTGGTGCCAGCCCTGGCCCCAACCTGCCCTGGGCCTGGCCCTAGCCCTGACCTGGCTTGGTCTAGCTCAGCCTGGTCTGGCCTGGCCCTGCTTGGCCCTGCTCACCTGTGCCAAGGCTGCAATGCAGCTGATAGAATAGAGCAGAGCAGTTCCAGTTCTGCCTGCACAGAGCTGGCTGTGGCTACAGCTGGGCCCAGTGGCAGCACATTTTGTCTGTGGCTGGAGCTATGGAACTGTGCCAGCAGAAAGCCTTTCCCTTGCCTGTGCTGCAAGGATAGTGGGTGAGAAGAGAAGCCACCAATGCTGATTCTTCCCCTTGTTGAGTGAAATAAATCTACTCCAAGCACTGCAAGCCTGGAGATGTGGGAGTGGTGAGCTAACCTTAAAGAGGAAAAGCCCCAAAAGCCCAGGGGAGGGGAGTGGTCCTTGCTGACTTTGCCATGTGGCCACCACCATTGTGTGATCACCACATGGCTAGCTGTGTGGCTGCTACCATCTCTGATCCCATGCACAGAAGGAGGAGAAACTGTTTGTAATTTTGCTGCTGAGAAAACTGTGGGTGCTTGACTAAGTGGGAGAATGGAGCCCTGAGGGGCATTTGCTTTGTTCAGCTGATGCAACTGTCCATGCAAGAAGCTGGAAAGACTTGTAGCTATTAAACCTTTGTCAGAATGCTCAGGAGAAATGGGGATCTGAGATATTCCAGAAGTGACCCTTCCCATTTTGCTGCAGTGTCCCCCTCTTGCCCCAGGGAACCTGGCCTGAAGCCAAAGACTGTTTACATAATTCTTTGCCCATTTTTTCCTCAAAATGTGTATAATGGCATTGTGATGGAGTTTCTGTTCTGTGTGTTTTAATTTGCTTGGGCTTTTCTTCTTCCTGTGCTTAGCTATAGATTTAATAAACCCCTTTTGTCTTCCCTAAGCTGCTTCATTGCCTAGTAAATTCTATCCAAGACCTGCTACAAGACCTGGCTGCCTTTCTGTCGGTGGTTTGGTTCTGGTTTTAGTTCAGGACAAATGGTCCAAACTACAGGTACTCTGAGTTAGCCTTGGAGCTAAGAGGCAAAGACATTGCAGGGAGTCATTAGATGTTGATACTACGGAAGTGGGATGTGCAATAAAGCAATGTTGGTAACAAGCCCACTAGACAAACATTTGGGTTAAAGCCTAAATGTGGTCGCTGGCATGCTTCAGTCCTACTGGTGGATGTTCTAGGTGACTGGGTAGACTTTAGGTTTGGAGGACTTGTAGTGTAGTTAACGTTGGAGGGATCTTGCATTTGAAGCATTGGCAACCAAGTTTCTATCCCAGTGCTCCAGTTTTCTAGACTGTGGTAATTGTAATGAAGTTCCTAAAGGAAGAAGGAATGAAGAAGATGAGCAGCTTGGAATTGTTTTTCTTTTCTTGGGTAGAGGTTAGTAATGGAGCAAATGAGTTTGAATATAAAATAAAAAAGGATATATGTGGAACTCAAAGTTTTCTTGGCCAGTGGCTTCTCCAACTGTGTCTTCTCATGTGTGTCTTCACCATGACCTATATGAAATATGACAATTACGGGGACAAGATAATTGATATTGAGGTTTCTATTTCTTCCATGACTTGAGGATAGTGGGGTATTTTTTAGCATTGGCCTGATCTTAGTTGATTTATTCTGCAGATCTTCTGTGTTGGTCTTTGTTGTAATGGGTTATAAATCAGGACTATGACATCCAGAAAGGAGTGGATTGCAGTGTACGAGGTTAAACTTGGGATTTGTCAACAGTAAATCTCTCTTTTGAGGATGATTAGTGGAGGTTCATGTGAGATATTTTATTCTCCATGTAGGTAATCTGAATAGCCATAAAAGGAGCAGGCAAACATGTTTTCTGGTTTGGCATTAGGTTAACCTTTAATTTTGTTCTCTCTCTTCTCAATTCAGTATTGTTTTTCACTTGAAAAAATTCTGTATTTTCAATATAAAAGATTTTTTTCTAAAAAAGGGAAACTAAAATGTTATTTTGTTTGAAAACTGGTATATTAGCTGTTTTGTTCAAAATCTTTTGCAAAGTGAGCTTAATTTCAAACTTTTTGATTTGGGACGTTGTAGTATGTATTAAAAACTGGAATTTAAGGCATCTTCTTAATATCCTTAATCCTTAGCAGCTCAAAGGAGGTGCTTGTATTCAGGCTGGTTGATGCATGATCTCAAGCACTGGCTGGTGTCGAGCAGTCCCACACCAGCTGTTTGTGAACCTGTGCTTAGCTAATATTGGAAAAGTTTAATTGATATTTTTCCAACAGTTTGAATTTAGTGGGTTGGTGAGCCAAACTGAGGGAGAGGTAGCGCTCTTCCTGACCTTGGTGGACCTTTCACTAGCAAGCTGCTAACAACCATTTAATGACTGAGTAGCTTTGATGTTTTGCTAACACGCCTTCCACTGCTCCTTT
Organism: Rhinopomastus cyanomelas; assembly: GCA_013400115.1. NCBI lineage: Eukaryota > Metazoa > Chordata > Aves > Bucerotiformes > Rhinopomastidae > Rhinopomastus > Rhinopomastus cyanomelas. The sequence goes on along the minus strand of VXBP01000804.1, from coordinate 1,248,037 downwards.
GTAGTGGGCCTTTTCCAGTTCCCTAAGCTTGCTCACTGCCTGGCTGAGCCAATAGCTTTGCCATTTTAATGAGATAGGAATGGCTCACAAGGCTCAAAAAAATGTTTATTGGCATTGTATGTGCAGGCTGGAAGGCAATCCGTTAATTAAAGACCTGAGAAGTCAGAGAAGATATATGGGATGAAGGAACTCGATTAATTTGTTGGTGTACCTATGAATATGCACAGATTCAATGAACTGGTGAAAGCACAGGAAGTTAAATTCATGCTGTGGAAATTTAGAACATGGAAAGGAAATTCCAGTAAGTCTTTGCTTAAAAAACATGTGACTAGGGATCAATATTAAAAGCATATGAATGATCAGATCTCTCTGTATTAGCAACACCTCCAGAATCACTTTACTTGATAAATAGAATTGTACTCTGTGTTTCTCTTTGAAATAATTTTAGAATATTTATGTATTTATATTAAGTACAATAAATAAGTGGTAGAGGACAGAGTCATACAGTTACAAAAATATATGCTAATGATGACTTCTGATAATTCAAGGTTGAACATATAAATTGATAATTTTGGATTTGGTGGTTTAGGAACTACCAAACTTACATGGAATTTCAGTAGTGAGGGACTGAGCACATCACAAGGTCTGTAGGGCTCTGTGATGGCATCACATGATGAAGTGAAAAGTTTGCAGTTGAGAAAATCAATCCAGTATGAGAAACAAGAGGTAATTTTAATAAAGTTAAATAAAAATTTGTCTAGTTTATCATAGAATAATTGAATAGGGGGTTTTAATAGATTTAGATAGGCTTTAGTTGTGAACATGGCAGAGTAGGGTGAATGGTTGGACATCATCATCTCAAGGATATTTTCCAACCTGAATTATTCTATGATTTTATGATTGTATGACTTCTCATTCCTATGTGTTATTTCCCACTTTTTCATTTATTTGGGACCCATTTATTTTTTTTTTTTTTGAGACCAAATATGTTCATCATCTTGTTTGATACAATCATGACTGTGCTTTTATTTAAATTTGAGAAACTTGGTCTGTCATTTACCACTGCCTGCTGCTCTTCAACTTCTTTGTAGCCTTTCAAAAATGCTAAGTAGGTCTTTTTGCCCAGCCCCATTTCTTTCCTTCAGTGGACATCCCCACACACCTTTCCCAGTAGTTTGAGCATCCCCCTCTGTGGAGACTGAGGCTGTTGGTCCACACTCGTACTCAGGGACAGGCTTTGCCTCATGCTTTAATTTGTTCATTTATTCACATGGAATTAAAAGTACTTTGCATCAAAAATAGTGAATAAGTAGGGCAGAGTAGTGAGTTAAAAATAAGCTGAGACATGCTTCAAGCGTTCCTTCATGTCCAGTTACATCTGATTACTGCTCTACTTGCAGTGACCACTGTCACAACCGTTTCCCTGACACAGCTGGAATAGCTAATACAGCAGCTTTCCTACTGCCAGGCCTCGGGATGCAACCACAGAGGAAAATGCAAAGCTGCACTATTCTAACCATGCCACGTGATGAGGAACAACCTCTGTTGACAAATTCAGCTTTAACATGCTCTAATGAAAACATTACTCCATTATTTAGAAGGAGAGGGTGGAGCAGACCTATTACCAGACACTGCTATTACTCTATTACTGATGCTCTAAATGTTTTTGAAGAAGACAAGCTGCAGTTGTTCAGTTATTAATAGAGATGTTATATTTTATTCATTTCAGATGAAAAAAACATGGGCATGATATAAAATTCCCTGAAGTTGAAGTGAGACATGTTTTCAGTACATTGAGTCATTGAAAAGAAAAAGTCAAGTGAAGTGACAGTCTCAACCTCATATTTTATGGAGGTTTTTTCCTACGCATGATGTAAGTGGTCTGCTCACACATCTGGTCAAAACGAATTCTCCATGGAGAACTCTTACAAGTATTTCTATACCACATTTATTGTGCAAAGGGTCTGAGTATGGTCCCAGAGGAATGGGCGAAGAGACACAGAGATGGAATGTTGGATTAGGCAAGCAGGGTTGGGCCTGGTATATACTTGGATGGGAGAGAGTCCGGGTACACCAGGTGCTGGTGTACATCAGAAAGGGGGTGGTTAGCAGATCAAGAGAGGTTCTTCTCCCTCTCTACTCTGCCCTGGTGAGATCACATCGGGATTATTGTGTCCAGTTCTGGGTCCCTCAGTTCAAGAGGTATGTGGAGCTGCTGGAGAGAGTCCAGTGTAGGGCAACGAGGATGAAGGAGGTGGAGCACTTCCCTTATGAGGAAAGGCTGAGGGAGCTGGGTCTCTTTAGGTTGGAGAAGAGGAGACTGAGGGGTGACCTCATTAATGTCTATAAATATTTGAGGGGTGGGTGTCAGGAGCATGGAGCCGGGCTCTTCTCAATGTCTTCTAGTGATGGGACGAGGGGCAATGGTTGTAAGCTGGGACACAGGAGATTCCACATAAATATGAGAAGGAAGAATTTCTTCACAGTGAGGGTGACAGAGCACTGGAACAGGCTGCCCAGGGAGGTTGTGGAGTCTCCTTCTCTGGAAACGTTTAAAACCTACCTGGTTGTGTTCCTGTGTGACTTGGTCTAGGTGATCCTGCTGTGTCAGAGGGATTGGACTAGATGATCTTTCCAAGTCCCTTCCAATCCCTAATGATTTTATGATTCTATGATTCTGTTGGCTTATCGTGTTCCAGCAGGGGGGTTGCATTCAGATGACCTTTTGAGGTCCCTTCCAACCTGTGTGGTTCTGAGTATGGTCCTGTACCTCTGCAATGGCCCAGAGCTAAAACAGGTGGCAGTGCACTAAAGAAACAGTGTTCTGTGACTGGGTTTCCTATTGGCTCTGGAGATGTTCAAGACCCGACTGGACGGGTTCCTGTGTGACTTGGTTTAGGTGATCCTGCTGTTGCAGGCGGATTGGACTAGATGATCCTTGAGGTCCCTTCCGGTAATGATTCTATGATTCTATGATTCTATGATTCTATGTGTTAACAAGTTGTATCAGAGGTTATCTAAAAAATACAGGGCTGAATATTGGGGCATGCCTTTTGTCTTTAGTGTATGGGAAAGCTCTGAACAGCATGCTGGTGGGTGGTAGAGGAGAACACCTGCAGACTAGCGCAAATATTTCCTTCTTGTAAGACCTGTAACATAAGATATGTTGAATTGTACTAATGTAGGGACAGAGACCTTTCAGGGTGTTTGTAAACTCATCCCTGCTCACAAGTATGGACAACTCACCTGCTGAGCAACAGTTCTTTTTACTGGGTGAAGTCTCCTCATGACTGACAAGTTTTGATGGACCAGATTTGTGCGGTAATAGAAGAAATGCTCAGCTTGTGTTAATGATCAGAGCACTTTGGGGTTGATGCCTGTTCAGTGCTGCTTAGTCCTGAATTTGTCCCATTAAAAGACAATCACGCTGTCATTTCAAATGTGGCTATTTTCTGTACAGACATGCACAGAACTGAAAAAGCTTTTTCATTCAACTCCAGCTGCCCAGAATAGATAAGTCCTATTTATATCTCAGTTCCATGCTCTGTACCTAACACAGGCAGGAATCCAATACACGGATATCACTGAGGCATTACTGTGGTAAAAGGTGGGTGAATGTACATATGAGACTATGGACAGAAGCATATTTTGAACTTCCCCTGTACAAACATTATTAAGGTGACTTTGCAGGATTCCTCCTGACATTTTTTTAACCACCAGTGCTTTTGCTGCACATCTGCACTAGTGGCCTATTAGAATTTGGCCCAGCTTCTCATTTTACTGGTTCCCAAGTGTTAATCCAGTACATTTTTTCTAGGAGTCAAAGGCAAATTGTCTCTTGCAGAAAGAAAAAAGTGAGAATAGAGAATATAGCTTACTGCAGAGGTAAAAAGAAATTAATTCTGACCCAGATTTCTGTTTGCTGTAGTTGTTACTTGTGATCTCAGTTTTTGGTCCAATTTCACATAGTGTTACTCTTTTGGGCAGCAGACAGGCACAAAGATGCTGAAGTAGGACTACAATGCTAGTGTTAATACATCTTAGTTCACTCAAAACTCACAGTGCACTTTTGAGACGACTTAAATGTAGCATCTCTGTCCTGTCTGTGGAAAGTATAAGCTTCTCATTTTAGTCCCGGGGAAAAGGCTGTCCTGGAAAGGTAAGTGCTTTCGTGGTGCAAGGCAAACCATTAGCTTTCTGTGCCATGGTCGCTGTTCAAACCAGACTGTCTTCACTTATTAACTTAATACCTGTATGTCAACTTAAACCCACACATGCTAGCAAGGTGAGGTGCTAGCATGGAGATGAACAGCAAAAACTCCACTGAGACAAGATATAAGAACAACTCTACCTTAAGTAATATTTTTCCATTTGTGACAACATAAATAAATATCACAGAGAGACTTTTCAAAGCAGAACCAGAGGATAAACACCTACCTATAACTGAGCATCAATGGGAGTTACCTGCTGTTTATACGCACACAGCAGGTCAAAATCAGAGTGGAACAGCTTGGCTAAATTTAACTTCCAACCTATGTGTAAATATAGAAATTCTGCTATGGGATTGTTCAGAAATGATAAACACATAGGAAAGGCAATGCCAAAGCTTCAAAGGTTAAAGGAGGCACATACATTGGCATTCACGTGGACTTCAGAAAGTTAGAATAAAGCTCAACCTTTCCAGAAGACCTGCTTTAGGTCCTGGAGGATCATTAACGAAAGTTTACTGGTGGTGTTTGGCTCCTGTTCTCCCAGCCATATGCAGATTCACGCAAGGAGACATTAAAACTGGTACCATCTGTGGCTGATAGTTTATAAGCCTTAATTAGTCAAAGTTTATCCTTACACTGAACACAACCAGTGTGTTTAGCAGACAGTGAGCCCACACATGTCAGCAAGAAGATTTCCTCTAGATATGCCATCATCCGTGTCAGAAGAGTGGGAGGGGAGCTGTAAGAAGATGGCTGAAAATGTCTGCAGAAAGGCTTTGTGATATTCCAAGGACAAGGTTAACACAATCATTTTTGTATGTCCCGTGGAAGGCAACTTCTCTGTAAGTTATTACCAGATAACTGATTAGTTACAATTTGAAACTATTGTAATGCTTCAACTAAAATGAATAGTTTGTGTGACATCTGTAATCTCCAGCCCTGTCACAGAAGGACTCTAAGGTGTAGAAAAGAGTTTTCTAATTACTTCAGCCTATTTTGAATTGTGATCATGTTAACTCATCATTCAGAGATTACAAATGAGTAAAAGCTGCAAAGCCTTCTCCATAAATATTCATTGGAATATGGAATATAGTCAGATTTTAGCCAGGCTTTATATCTCATCTACATGATTGTCAATGTTTCCCCCTAACTCTGCCAAGATTTAGCTTCAGGTGTCTGGAATTAACAACTATAGTCCAACCCTTCATGTCACAGATCCAGTTAATACCATTTCTTTGCACTGGTTTTATCTAGTTCTACCCCATGAATATCAGCAAAGTCATGCCAGTGACTTGCTCCAGGCAGCTCTGTTGGGAAAAGGAGATAGCGGAGCTTTTAGTTTGAAGGCTGATCCTTTAGAAAGCTGGGGGATCACAGCAATGGACCTCACCTAAGAGAAGCATGAACTATCTCACTGCTTCATGTTACTGGCTGATAACTGGAGCAGAGCTGGCTGTAGTTTTGGAGGCAGATGCAAAGCAATCCTTCCAGATGGGAGTCAGAATGAAGCAGGCAAGGTGCCATCTGGAAAGAGGGGCCTTGCTGTGCAGATGCACGTTACAAAAATGATAGAGATATAAAACTGGAAAAAAACATATAGGGCTAACAGGACAGTTCACCGAGTATCCTGCTGCCGCCTCCTGCCTTTCCAAAGAATGCATTGTGCATACCAGCATGTGGCCCAGCAATAAAGCCCAGGGCAATAATCTATCCCCATAATTCTAGACTTCACTGGTTTTTTGTTTGTTTGGGTTTTTTTGACTTTGTTTATTTTGTCGTATGAGATTTAATCAGATTTTGTACCCATCTCAATACTGTATTTTCAAGAGCTGTTGCAAATGGTGAGAGGTTTGGGTTCATTACACTTCTCCATGTACTCCACTGTATTTTGCCCATGAACAGAAATGATACCCACAAAACTTCATGTAGTGAGAGGGACAGTTGCACCATGGAATAAAGAACATGTACTTAGCAAGTACTTATTGCTTTGATACTGGTATGTTCCTTCACAGTAATCTAAAAGAGTTAGAAACAAAGATGGACAAGGAAGAGAACACGAGAAAGAAAGGATGGCCTGGCTGGTGAACATGGGAACTATTTCTGTGTGCCAAAGTTATTTCCAGACTATTTCCATACTGGTATTTACAATTGATCTTGGGGTTAAGCTAAGCTCATGCCAGTGGCTCTTTGTAGCAGACTCATCAGCTCAGCCTCTGGCAGTAATCCATCCCAAGTAAGATTCCCTAGGATTGGAGGATGCTGAATTACCACTGGTTGCCTGACTGTGTGTGATGGGAACTCATCTGCACATCATAGTTTGCCTTGCCAGGCAGATGGCTTGTGATTTATCTTGAAAACAACATAATTTATAGAGTATTAATTCATGCCAATCTGAACAATCCAGGATTACTGGCTGTGAATTCATTACAGACCAAGAAGGACAGCTTATTGAGGCAGCTCTTCAAAGCAATCCTGTCCAGATTCATGAATACATTTATGTTCAAGAGCCATCAAATCTCAGACAGGGTACATCTGCCTCATCATTTTAAAAAAACTTTCTGTCATGGGAACAAACTTGACAGGAGTCTGTGAGAAGCAGAAATAACAATGAGCCATTCCAGCTACCACTACTTCAAGTATTCAAATGAATTTGAGAACTTCTTGGTTTTGTGTCCATACCGCCCTCACCTCTAATGCAAACTTACTTTTAGGATCTTTATTCTTTCATGTGACAGATCTCTGCTCTCTGGAAGCCAACAGATGTAAAGAACATTGCAGAACTTTGCCTGTGACTGAACAGCATAATGTAAAGGATAACGATAATGGCTTGATTGGTTGTGAGAAGGCTCTCAGACTGGATTTTCTGTTATAGAACAGGTGTTCTGAGTAAGAAATAAGTACAGGTATTCTGATGAGTGTACTGGGGGCTTTGGTGTTGCCTTTGAATTTTAAAGAGAACTTTTTAAGAGCCTCAGGCTTTTATCTCCTCAAGGATTCTGTTGTTCCAGGCTGAAACCGTATACTGCTCTCAGGCAAGCCACTACAGAGAGTGTCTACACTAACACAAACCCCCCTGATACTAGACAAGATATCATGATCAGACAGCACTTAAAGTGGGGGGATAATCAGTGGTGGGGCTTTGAACCGTGCCTGAGGAGAGCTGGGATCTTTGCAGAGGAGCAAGATACTACTGATAGCTGAGTGATGATTCTCCACTTGCAGTGCACTGGAGATAGGCAGCAATTCCTGCATCTTGCTGGCTTTCTGAAGGAAAGCTGGGCTCTTCCTTCTGGGTGAGATGGTGCCAAAGGGCTCCTGATGAGTTCCTGAAAGGACTTCATAGAGCAGTTGGCCACACAGCCAGGTAGTCAGCTGGTCAGACATATGTGTGGGACTCTGGTTCATCAGCCAGCCACATTCCCAGTGCCCATGCTGACTCAGAGACAGTGTGAAAAGTGACTTTCAAGATGCTCATCACCAGTGTTTTATCACATTAAAGCATAGTCTCCTGATTTGTTTTTGCAAGTGATGAGAATGCAGCTGCTTACATGAAAAGTGTTCATAGCTCCTGACTTTGTACTCTGTAGACTTCAGGGGTGGGCAAAAGCACAGCTTTGCTGATAAGATCATGAGTTTTTGTTCAGATTAACCAATGGTAAAAAAAAAAAATCATACTGGAAAAGAATAGAGCAAGATGTTTGGAAACAAAGCCTTTTTCCAGAAAGTTGGTCTTAATGGTGTTTTTAGAATGGAACAGAGAAGAAAAAGGCAGCAATTAAAATTTTCAGCTTCTCTGCTAAGCAGTATTAATTAGGGTCTAATGTCAATTGCCTCCACTGTGCTTTGAATCAGACTGTTAGTACTGGACTGACACCTGACAAACTGGAAAAAATGAGCAGCTTTACAAATCTATTCTTTATATATTGGCAAAGATGAATACATCAATCAGGAATAAGATGGAAACTGCAATATAGAACTGAAAGCTGTCACAATACTGGCCAGATGTACATGAGTGATCAAAGAATAAACAAATCATTAAGTGAAACAGTTTCCTTCTGGTACCATTACTTATCTGAAGAATTGAAGAAGTGCAGCCAGTCATTTAATGATTTTAAATTTTTAGTCTATATTGCTCTGTTCCAAATATGAGCAATAGTATAAGAAAGTGTAGGAAATGTCCTGCTGTATAAAACCAATTGCCCAGTATTTTCTACTTGCCAGACACAGCAGGAGCTGGAAGAAGACAGAAAAAGGGTCACATCCTCCAGGCAGTTCCTCCTGACACTCCTAGTCACTGTATTTAGGATATCCCTACCTAATCCTCCAAGTACTCATTCAGATACCTCCTGTGCAGGTATTTGTCTTATCCTTTTGACATCCTGCTAATACCATTTGTGTCCACAAGTGCCTGTGGCAGACAGTTCCTGTTGTTCATTGCTGTGCAATTACTTTGATTTAGTACTGTGTTCACTTTATTCACCCTCTTCATGAATTTTGTTTGCTGCAGCTGTCTTCTTTCCAAACTTAAGACATTTATTTTAGTCTTATAATGCAACTCATTCCCCTTGATCATTTTATCCGGCCTCTGCTACTTCTTTCTTGAACTGTGGAGACTGGGACATCTATAGTACCTGATGACGTGAGCAGGATCAGCTTTTATATAGCTGCAAATTCATGTCTTCTTGCTGCACCTAGTCCTGACAATTTCCAGAAGCTGTCACCAGTGTTTCCAGTATCTCTTTCCATAGACGTCAGTGCTTGTTCTGAGTTCAGCCTCATGCAGACATGGTCTATAGTCTTTTCTCCTAAAATTTATGTATCTTGAAGTTCATCTGCCAGTTCTGTGCCCGCTACTTGGTTTTATGAGGTACTCTGAATCTGTATGATTTTGGTGCATTTGCTAGCTGTCAGAAAGCCTGGTTCAGTTGGAGGAGGCTTCTGATGCACAGGTTTCCATGAACCTAGCCATAATTTAGCAGGGAGACAGTGGCAGAACTCTGTAGGGGAAGCACCTAACTCTCTCTCCCTTCTGGAAATGTGTTCAGATATGTTCTAGCTCCAGTTCCTTTGCCTAATTTTACATGTATCAGAAATCCCAAGGGAAGGATGCATACACATAAAGTTACTACCTCAAAACTTTTCCAAACTCTACACACAGATTTTACTGAGCTGGAAGATTTATCCAAGAGCTGCCGGGGTCTTCATCTCAGCAACATGCTATATAAACTGTCGTCTTTGATGATGGTAACAAGCTGACAGTTTCCTCAGAAGAGTATAACACGTTAGCATTGCTGCCCCAAGGTGGGCAGAAAAGCTTGCAAATGCTGCAAATGAAAACCAGTGTGTCTTTGTAATATGAGGTAGCGATCTTCTGGGAATGAGGTAGCTGGCATTGACAACAGGCAGTGAAGATGCTCAATTCAGTGCGAAAAGTGGAGTCTGGTTAGAAATGCACAGAGCTCTAGATTTCTGCTGAAACATCTTGCTTTTTAATGTGACTCAAATGAAATCTTGGTCACTGAGAAGATGACTTTTAGTAATTAAAACCAGATTCTTTTATTTCATAAGGCAGCAGGTGTTTTCTAGCCCAGTTTGCATTTTGAGAGGCATCCAAAATAATCTGACTGTTCACAGCTTCAACTTCCGTGTTTGTGAACTTCTACTTAAAACATCATTTTAAGACCCCCCTGCTGTGCCTTTGCAGCTTGTTCAAACACCTTTCTGTAGTACACAGAAAAAAAAGCATCAGAATGTTGATTTTCTCTGCTTCCCAAAATAACCTTGAATTAATTACTGTCTCTGGGGATTAGGTGCAAAACAAATTGTAAAGGTAAAACTATCTGCAACAGTACCTGCTGGCTGCCAAGCAACTGTATCCATTCCCTCACCTTGTGATGATAACGTTATGAATAATAGGTTATTATTAAAGATAATATTAAAGTAATTGTAATAATTTTAACAACTCTTAGTTATTTTATACTTTAACAATGAAAAAGTAAAATTAATGTTACAAATAAATATTAAAAACAATACATTATCATTAAGAAATTCTTCCCTGGCTTTGTCTGATTTTTCAACAGACTATCATGACCTGTAATTGTCTACTGTCTAACCTCACACATTGGTTCTGTCCAGTTCACAAGCTGGTTCTTGCAAGTTCACAAAAGCACAAGCAGTTCAGAGCACAAAACTTCATAGGCCACCATCAGGCCTTATAATTTTACCAGCTTCCCTTTACAAATCCCTCTGGTGACAATTACTTTCAGAAAAAATCGTTTACTGGGCTATTGGGTTAGTGCACTCTTTCTTAGCAGGGAACATGCATATCTTTCTACTCGTAGATCTTAAAAATGTTTGTCATATCATGTCAACTGCTTCAAGACATGAGCTGGTGCAGAGCCTAAAAATAGCTGCTTGCAGATGATTGGACTGGCCCCAAGCCAGGCTGGGATCAAGGAGGAATAAATGTGACTTAATTCACTTTTGCTTCTTGTGTCCTAAACTGTGGCTGAAGACTGAATGAAAAGAATTCAAATGACTGTCTGTGTATAGAATCATAGAATCATAGAATCACTACAGATTGGAAGGGACCTCAAAAGATCATCTAGTCCAATCCCCCTGGAACAGCAGGATCACCTAAACCAAGTCACACAGGAACTCATCGAGTCGGGTCTTGAATATCTCCAGTGAGGGAGACTCCACAACCCCCCTGGGCAGCCTGTTCCAGTGCTCCATCACCCTCACCGTGAAGAAGTTCCTTCTCAGGTTGATGTGGAACCTCCTATGTTCCAGCTTACAACCACTGCCCCTCGTCCTATCACTACATGACACCGAGAACAGCCCAGCTCCATCCACCTGACACCCACCCCTCAAATATTTGTAGACATTAATGAGGTCACCCCTCAGTCTCCTCCAAGCTAAAGAGACCCAGCTCCCTCAGCCTCTCCTCATAAGGGAGGTGCTCCACCTCTCTCATCATCTTTGTTGCCCTACGCTGAACTCTCTCCAGAAGCTCCACATCCCTCTTGAACTGAGGAGCCCAGAACTGGACACAATACTCCAGGTGT